>WEDG01005186.1:0-45270 GCA_017591395.1 Schistocephalus solidus
GGCCAGAATCTCCCACGATTAGTTATTTTCCATATCCTTTTTATAAACCACCTACGACGACCTGCAATGCACACAGAGATTAAGAATCTTATCATCTGGTTATGTGGTACACCCTCTGGTTATGGGCAAGCTATAAGTGGTGGTTAGTGACCTATAAGACTCATAAATACCTATCTTCTGGCTAGGCACAAGGGCTCTCAATTTAATGATTTATATATCCATTATCTAAAAGCAGCTTTTTTTCTATCTTTAAAACTATTTTTAAAAAAATGTTGATAACTTAACATTTAAAATTTTTTTGGATAGCGTCTTTATTGTTATGTATAATTTTATGATTAGTAAACAATTTGCTTTAAAACTCACTTGCAAAACTTATTATTTTTTATCTCTGTCTGATATTTGTATGTTTTTTTCCATTTTAAACATCATTTATGCTCTATGTTATTCGAATGCGCAATGAGCCGCACGTCTAGGTTTTGATATAGCTTTATGAAACGAATGGTACTAGCTGTTTCATACAGCTAGATCAAACATAATCAAAACTTCGTTAATTTTGACGAAGAGCTTTTTGGGCGCGTTTATGGAACATTTATCCGGCCGGTGTTGGAATATTGCGTTCAGGCGTGGCGCCCTTGGACGAAACATGACTACGCTCTGCTGGAGAAAAGTTCAACGGAGGGCAACGAAACTAGTCAGCGGATTGGAATGCCTACCCTATGAGGGCCGCCTAGAAAAGACTTAAAATTTTTCCTCTCTCTTATAGGCAATACAGAGGGGATATGATCTTAGTCTTCAAACTGGTCAGAGGAGTTGATTGTGCTCTTCAGATGGCCAACTTTTTGAATTGGCAAAACATGACAAGTCTCCGAGGTCACCAATACAAACTGAAAAGAAATCACGCCAAACTTGAAGTACGGGCCAACTTCTTTTCCCAACGGGTGATTGACGAATGGAACAAGCTGCCAGCCTCAGTTGTTCAGGCTGAAAGCGTTGAAATGTTTAAAAGAAGACTTGATGCATTTTTACTTGATGAACATATATTTAGTCGACAGCAATGATTGATATACTAAAACGACTATCGCCATGTAACATTTGCTTGTTTTGCTAGCGTCTATCTGTAAATAGGGTTTTCAAAGGCTCTGCCTATCTCCCTTATATATACTGAATTATACTGAATTATAATACAAATATGAAGACTGTATGACTGCATTGAAAGTTTCTTACCGTTGAACTCTTCTTGCTCCTAATCTATTTTCACCTTTTTAGCAATCAGTCAACTAAGTCTAATTATTCGGCAGACCCCACACCGGAATCGACTGCGCTCGCATCTGATTGGAAGTACCTATCCCTTCGAATCGACCGCAGACGTTTCTACCTCTGTCAAATGAATACCCTCGAACGTCAATAACAGACTAGTCTTGACTCTAAACATTATTTCCCCTGATACATTCATCTTCATTCTGTATAGCTGTTTTTAACTTCATTATTACTATTTCTCAACCTTAGAAAAACAGGTTTTACTTAAAACAAACTCGTCATTTTCAACACTGCTATTTAAGCAAACAAAACATACCAAAGCTTAAGTGTTTAATGGAAAAGAGGAGTTTGTTTTAGGTTTTTCCTGTGTTCTAAAGGATTTTGACGGCTAAAGCAGTGCCAAATAAATAAATAAATAAATAAATTGTATATTTAAGGCCCAGAGAGCCCCGTCATTTCAAACTTAGTATCGCGGTATAAATAAATACAAAGTGGATAATTGCTGCTCTATGTGAGCAGCCATATTAACAGCAAAATTAACATTATGGTAGGCATATCCGATTCAGAACGATTTGCCATTTTTAAAACAATAGACAACAATCTTTAAAAATAAACGGTGAACTAGAAAAAGCAGTAAAAACTCCTACGGTAGAATTGGAGGCGGAGTTCAGTGAGCCGCCAATTTTAAAAAGTAGGAGAAAAACTGCTTCACTAAAACATTAATAGCTAGATGCAATGGGATAGATCTGTGATGATGCTGACAACGTATGAGGGTTCGGAACGTTCCTTGTCGTGTGAGAGATAATATAGCAGCCGGTTGCCACTGTTTGTTCTGTGCCCAGTGGAGGTGTGAGAGGACGGACCACCGTGACACGTTGCGGGTCAAACGAAGATGTGACGCAGAGGTCGCGAGATCATCATTGAGATGCGACTCCTGCTCGACCGGTATAGTCCCCCAATCAAAGAAGCAAAACTATCGAACCCGCCTGATCCTCGTTCCAGAACCTGGGAGACCATCGTCAGCCGCGCGAGAGTACCAGCGGGTTGCTGCTGACTTGGCGATGCTATTACAAAACGGAGGGCAAAAAGTTAATGCAAAGATTGACTCTGCAGAGGATGATGGATATAATAAGAGACCATTATAATACGTCTATGAACTGCCTCAAATACCAGGAGTGCGACCCTTTCGAAATCCAAAAGCTGCGAGTTAGGGAAGGAAACAGACAATAAGACACTGGCATCTGGAAGCAACAGCAAAACTTTGCTGAAAATAGCTAATAAATAAATAAATAAATAAATAAATAAATTGTATACTGGCCCAGAGAGCCCCGTCATTTCAAACTTAGTATCGCGGGTATAAATAAATACAAAGGGATAATCACCATCCCCGTGAGCAGCCATATTAAAGCAAAAATACAATATGGTAGGTATATCCAGATTCAACGATTTGCCATTTTAAAACAGACAAAATTTAAAACAAACGGTGAACTAGAAAGAAGCTGTACAGAATGAAGAGAATGGGATCTAAAATCGTGCCTTGATAAACGCCACTGGTGATCGACTGAGGCGCCGAATAGCTATTACCTACTAAGACCTTCTGGCTGCGGTTAGACAAGTAGGAACCAATGAAGTCAAAGAGAGTACGTCAGATGCCGAGGGCTTCCAGTTTCACCAGAAGACGTCTGTGTGGTACCCTGTCAAAGGCTTTGATCAGGTCAAAGTTGATCACAACCGCTAACTGCCGCTCATTAAGAAGGGAAGTTATGAGGTTCAGAAAAGCTAAGTGACACACATCGCATGATCTACCAGGTAGAAAACCATACTGCGAGTCGCATTCGAGCTTATTATCTAGGTAAAAGTCGAGAATTCGATTAAAAATAATTTTTTCAAGTAGTTTTGCTAGAGTTGGTGTTTTGCGAATGTCCCGATAATTATTTACTTCCGAACGAGATCCCGACTGGAAGACAGTAAGAATAAAATATGTCTTCCATGAGTCAGGAAAGAATCCGTTTAGAAGATTAACTAAGAATGTATGGCTAAACCATCGGTGGAAGCTTGGCACTTTGGAATACCGTCAGTCCTCGAAGAGTGCGAGTTTGTAGACGAATTATTTGCTAACGAATTAATTCTAAGGAGAAATCAATGTTGCTGATAACATTGAAGTAGGATGACTGAAACGTCGGAAACAGTTCAGATTCCATCGTAGGTTGATTTGCAGAGAACGCATTAAACAATTTTGCCTTGTCGGTGGAACAGTTCAGCAACAGATTTTGCATATTTGGGCTCACTGAGTGCGCAAGATTCCCTCTCTCTGTCACATGCAATACGAATCTTAGAGGCCAATTTTAAAATCTCTGTGATCCTTAGATGTACAGAAAACGAACTAATATATTGATCATTTACTTGCTTCCTTGATTTTTTTTAGTCGTGGCAAAAGAAAGTGAGGAATGGTGGATTTCGAAGCGTAGGGCTTGACACTTTTTGTCGGCACAATTCCAGGATGTTGTTTGAAATGACTGACATGAAGTCACGAAAACTTGCTGCGTCATTCATGGAGGAGAGATGCTGCCAGTCCAATGAGTCCAAAAAGTTATTGATTAAGCTCATATCTACGAGGTAAAAAGCATGATGGGTACGAATGGCGCTAGCCTTTTTCTATCATACAATCGGAAGGCAACAGTGAATTAATGTATGGTTACTGTGGAAGAGGCCCCGCTTAAATAAACGGAGAGGGGAGCAATATCGTTTGTGAAAATCAGGTCTTAAATATGCTTGTCTCTCGTTGAAGAATGGACAAGCTGGGACCAATTAGAAAAGTTAATGGTATCGAGGAAACGCTGAAATCTGGGTGAACAAGAGCTTAAAATTCGGTCAGTTTCAGGAAAATTTAAATCCCCAGCGATGATTTTAATGTTAAAATTGGATTCGGAAATCAATTTAAAAATATCACAATGTTTTGCACCATCATCGGATTATGAATTAGGCGGGTTGTAAATACATCCGAGAATCGCCTTTTGCCGGGGGGCGACAAGATAATGGATGCGACGCAGTAATTACCAGAGAATGACGTAACATCTTGAATCTATTGTACATATACTGAAGATTGTGTCAGTAACGGCAGCTTGTGCCTGGCCCACACACATCGATGACCTTACGTTGACATTTGTCAGATTTATTGTTGGAAAAAAGATGGCATCCATGGCACATACACGGAACTCTACAATAGAGATGGTCTTCAACCCGGCTGTATTAGAAGAATCCAAGATGTTCTCACTTTCCTTTTCAAAGTCACACGTGACCAGATTGTTCTCAGAATGAAGATACTTACAAATCGCAACGACCACTGAGACAATAGAAATAACGAAAATACTAAAAATAATCCTAAATTCAAAAAGGCTCAACGATCAAACTTTTATTTCATGAAATACGCGACAATATGGTGTGCCCTATCAAATTCTTTTAGAAATAGTCAAACTCTACTAGAATTTAAAATAAAAACCAAACAAGATCTGGTTAATAATGCTACACATATATTTTTGAACAAAAAGGACATTTTTCAAGTCAGTCCTTTCATAGAATTTGGACCGAAAGGGCTCTGATAAAGCCAAATTCGGGAATCAAAAGTCCCACATACGTTTTTTGACTGCGTGTTATGCCACGATGGAATAAGAAGTGCATCCTTCCGCACACTGTCGGCGATAGCCACTTTCTCTGGATATGAACATGGCGGTAGATATGTCACGGAATTTTCGGAGCTTTAGACATAGTCCTCCCGATGCACCTCCAACTGCACCTAAACGGGATGAACGTACCCGGAGGTCGTTGTGGCCAACACTCAAGCTATGAATCCAAATCCAAATTTGTGTGCATCTTATGCGCTCCCGCTGACGGTGATAGACATTCTACTGGAACTTGATATTCCGATCAGAACCTTCTAATAGTAGATCTTCCACGTCCATTTCCGAACCTTCTTCGATGACATACAATGCATGTAGAGAGGATGAATTTACTTAGAGAGAAAATAACCTGGTTTCGTGGTAAACTTTCTAGGTATGTGCAAGCCATAGCTGGTGGTTAGTAACTTACAAGACTTATGACTTTCTATTCTCTCACTATTCGCACAGGCCTCCACTTTAAGGATATACATATCCATTATTTAACAAGAAATCTTTTTCTGCAGTTAAAATTATAAAGAAGTTTATGTTAATTTCACATTTGTAAATGTTTTCCACTTGCATCTTTATTTTTCTACATAACTGTGTAGCACAGTTGTGAATTTTGTGCATCATATATGGTAAATATAACTCGAATGGGTGACAGGCCTGATGCCTAGGCGTCTACTGTCAGCGCGATTGAATGAAGGCGACGCATTATAAACTGTGCTCATCTGTCTTGATCCCTTCAGACAATTACAGCTTATAAAAGCATTTCCCAATCGCTCTGCTAGATATAAGTTCACCTGAGCAGTAAGCTCTCCTCATCGTCCTCGGTTCAGAACCTTCTGGTATCTAGCCCAGGGCATATGAAAATTGACACTTACTAATAACTAACTAATAACTAACTAATAATTATTATTTTCATCTCCATGACTGAGTTAGCAGACACTGATAATTATCTCAGCATTTAGTCACACTAGCAAATTTTTTCAGCAAAAATACTTACAGTTTAAGAGTATATACCCACAATAAGCCTGCTGTCAATGCTGTTTGACAGCATTGAAAGTTTCTCCAAGGCGATTGACGGTTCACAAAGAAGTGCTCTATAAATAAACGTATGATCTTTCTTCCTCAGTCAAGTGAATAGTCTCGAAATTGCATAACAGGTTATTTTGTCCTGAAATTTCTTGCCATAAATCATTTTTATTCATTCTTTATAGCTGCTTTTTTCTAATCTCGATATTAATAAACCTTGGAAGGCAGGTTTTGAACTTAAAACAAACTCCCCATTTCGAACACTACATCCTTCGCAAACAACCAAAATAAATTTAAAGTGGTAACCGAAAAAAAGAAGTTGGTTTAAGGTTTTTTTTCTGTGTTCAAAGGAGTTTGATGGCTCCCAACAAGTGATATATGAATAAACCTATTTATTTAGTTATTCTTTCCATAAACTCGGAAAGAGGTTAAAAACTGGACACAGAAAAGACAGAGAACTTTCATGTGCACGGGCCTTTAAAATGCTGACCGGGACAAACATGTCTGCCAGGACTACATGATTTTCTAAAACGCTGAATATCTACATTCAAAGAGCAGAGGGTAATATTAAAATATTTCGAGGAGGAACTTGGTCCAAACGTAGAGGTGCGGAGGTGGAGCGGTTGAATTTTAATAAATGTTTAGGACAAGGAGGAGAGGAGGCGAGGAATACGCTTTATACTTCAAAATTGTCAGCAAAAAAGAAATGGCTCCATTCACTAAGAGAATAGGATAAGTTAACATAGTATGCAATAATAAAAGAGTCAAAAGTGGACATCTAGTGGTCATCTAGTGAGAGATAAAGTTCCAATCTCAGCTTTTGTATTTTTAATCAAATCAAATAAAAATTCGGACGATACGTTTTAAGCAAAGCTGGAAAAATCACGGGATAACAATAAAGGACGAGGGGAAGAATACATGCCTCTAAAAATCGCTTGAGGTGTGTGACAGGAACGTGAATGACAGATATAATAAAAAAGTTTACGAAGTTTTGTAAAAAGAGTATCCAATTTTTTGGGAGAATGTAAAATTGGATGTCAGAGTAACGCCAAGGTACCGGAAAGAGGACACCTCGTTGGGAAGGTTGGCTGATTATTCCGAACTAGGGGAGGGTCGCATGTGAAACACATTGGACAGATTTCTCATGGTTGATTTTAAAACAATTATCTGACAACCAAGTTGAGACATGGTCCAGGCCATCCTTCAGAAACTGCAGATATGTCTGATTTTTCAGAGGGTGACTAATAACAATATCGTCAGCATATTTGATGTACAGAAAGTCATTTGTTGATCTCAAATCGTCAGTATGGAGTGAGAACAGGTGAAGGGATAGGAAGGCACCTTGAAAAAACACCGCAGATTTTTGGAAGGACAGTAGATTTCCGCTTGCCTGATTGTACGAATTGAGTGCAGAATGTTAAAAAGACTTCGAGCCAAGAGAAAACCCAGCCCCAAGTGTTCCGATAAATTCTTACGGAAAATCTTCTGCATCTGGCGAATTCGATTCCTTTGTTGCCTCAAATTCTTTCTGAAAAATATTTTTTCAAGACGAGGATGGCACTTATAACTGGAGTCCGCATGCCCTGCGATGTTGGCCCCGCTTCGTTTTTGTTATAACCCTGCCTGGTACATAGATGTCGCGCGAAGCGTATGCTTGATCGACGGTTGTCCAAACCCCAACGCGGTAGAGAAAGAGAACACTAAGCGGAAAAGTTTATTTAACAAAAAACTGACATGCAAAGCTGCGTGCATTTATAGCATGCCGTTCAGAATGGCTACATTCTGTCCAATCCACTTCAAAAAAACGTTCTAAAAGGACCGAACGACTTCTCACGTACATGGACCAATCAGATCTGAGGAGGGCACTGTGGTCACAGCCAATGCGGGACGCTGTTGGGCGCACGTTCATGGCATGCAGTGCGGGTGACGCGCGCACGTGATTTCCGTGAGGCTGACTCCTCGTATAAATTTACACGGTCCCAACAGTTTCGACGGTCGATTACTTCATCTCCCTATAGTCAGTCATTTCGACATCCTCGAAAATCCTTGTTAGTAGAGCCGGATTACTGTTCCTTTCACTTATTTGTAGGCACTCCCTGACGAACTTAGGGTTCGCTGTTGCCCTTCGTAGCAAATATCAAACCACCCCCGAACGAGGTTTTACGATCATACCTGTCTCTGAGTCAGTACAAATGTTTAAAATTCGGCTTCCCACTCCCATATGAATATCAAGCATAAGAACGAATGTAAGCTTTCCTCTAAATACCTTAATCTAGGGGGAGTGTGTTTTTAAAAAAAATTGACTGAAAGAATTGACAAGAGGGGCGAGAGAAATAGATATAATCAGGTGGCAGCAGAAGATATAGTTAATTTAAAAGTTGTGAGGTGAGCAAGAGTCGGCCTCAAAAATATATTCGGCATAACAATGGAGAGATTCAGTTGCATATTTTGATAAAAAATATTTTTCAGTTTCCGCGTTATTCCATCGGCCAAAACGTCGAAAGTAAATGAATCAAATAGCGTTATTCTGGCATAGATAGGGCTGTTCCCGCGGGAGGGGGTCCCACTGTTTATTAAAGGAAATTAGTGCAGAAATAAGGAGTGCATAAGTAATTATTATACAAATAAACATCAGAAATAACTAGAAAGCGTTGCAGGGAAGAAAAACATTTCAGTCTTTCTATAATTCTACCCCCGTCTCAAAGTTGGTTTTATCGTATCAGTCCATTGTGGGAGGCTCCGAGAACAGATTCCTTCAATCAGTTGGAACAACAGACGATGGACATAAGGGGTGTTTGTAAAGGCATAGAGATATGGGCAACTAGATACAGCACTATTTTGATCTTACTCTACTTTCAGCCAATCGCAGCCTTGCCCAACTTTAGGAGCAGAAACAAAATCAGCAAACACACTGCGCGAATGGTCCATAGATGGGACTGATCGTTTGGAGTATAAGCACTTTACCGAAAAAACTTCAACATTAAATTAACCAAACGGCCTTCTCCATCACTTAAGATCGGGAATTTATTCACGTGAGACTGGACGCACACCGATTCATTGGTTGTTCGAACCTAACATGAGGATGATGCCTGCGAAGGTTTCCCCTGTCTAGCATCATGGAAGGTTACGCTTATAGCCAGTCGATACACATTGGTATCACACCTGCGGTGCTGAAAAGTAGCCTCTGTCGTTAAATGATTTTTCCCACGAGGATGAGCCTTTTTAACCCTCATATGCTCTCATCAGCATGTCGGTTTCACCTAACGCGTATGTTTTTTTACCGAGGAGCGACAGTTTTTCTCCTAAAAACCCAGAAACCCCATTCAAGATATGCCTCTTCGATAAAAAATGCCCAATGACGTTTTTTCCCTGACTGCTCTTTTATCTAATTTTTTGACCACACTAATTTGTCTCAATTGTCATCGCCAATAGCCGACCTACCATTCAAACTTAACTGTATACGATTTCGCACTCGTTTTAAATTATATTTATCCAATGACAGTGTCCTTCCGGGTACTCAAATAAAACATCTATCTATAAATAGATTGACTACCTGCTTCACCCCACATTGTCCAGGCAGCTAACTTCAGGACTCCACAGACTGAAAGCACCAATAAAAATGCTAAATGAAACCCATTCTATGCTCCCTGTTCGTTAAATTATAGCCTAAATGTGAACTTCCAATGATGCATGACAAGGTGTCCTGTCAGGCGGGCAAAAAAACAGGTTTGCATTTTAACGCCCCGCGAGATTGATTGAGGTGTTTTAATGAAGTGTCCCTTTTGTGCGCGGATCTGGGATGGTGAAGGTGTAGCTGCGTGTTGATGAAGATAGCCGGTGCCCTTCTTCCTTTACTTTCCGCAACTCGGCGTAACTCGCTCCCCTCAGTGCCATTTGTCGTCCAGACAGATTATCTGTTACCGTAGCTCGGCTCCATTATACATTTCATTTATAACTATATGCATTTAATTCACGTTCTTTTGTATTATACGTGCATGACTCTCTGATATCTTATTCTGCCTTGTCGCCTGGAGGATGGTTGAGGTGTGTAATAGCTATTCAGTTCAAATGTAGCCAGGATTTATTCCCAGTGCTTCACCTTAATCGGTGTGAGCTACCCTCCAAATCTTCGGCCGCTGCAGTATTTCAACATCTCGTAACTAACCTTCAGGCAATCCTTCGTTGACTTCGCCTCTAAAAATGTGAAAATTAAAGATGAGAAGAGGAGACATCCATAAAGGTGAAAGGTACATATGCGAAAAAGTTTGGCAAATTTACCCGAACGGGTAAGGCGGTGGGTAGTCCGTAGTGTCAGGTGCCTCCTCAAGTTTTGGCCTGTAGAAAAAAAACAATGGCATGTTTAGCTGAATTTTATTTAAAAAAACAAAACTCTGGAGAATGTGCGGTGCCAGGGTTTACGCACGTCTTACCTGTCGCCCAAGTTTCAAGTATCTCATGGGACCGACGTCAATCTTGAATTCCTTCCTAATGTTCGTTAGGTTGTCTTTGATCAGCCTGCCGCTGCCACTAATAAAAATCTGCTGAAAACTTTGTCCGGCCAATTAGCCGCCTATTAATCTGGTTGAAAGTGAGTTTAGTCTGCTGTATCTAATTACGTCGTTTACTATCTCGGGTCAGACTTGGGCGACTCAGGCCTGACAGCGAGCTGGTCGGAAGCCCAGTCGAGTGGTCCGCCTGAGTTTGCGGACAATGCGGTAGTGCACAAGGCCAGGCGAACATACCACGGAGATGCCAATGAGTGATGACTAATCGCAAAATTATCTTACACAGTCGTTCAGCTATGAAAAGTATATTCCGTGACTTTATAACCCCGAACATCGTGAATAACTATATGATAATCAAAGCATGGCATATATAAACGGATGTCTTGTATAAACAAATATATAAATTACTGTAACTGTTCATCTCCCAGTATTCTACATTCTCAAAGACCCGTTTTCTGCAAAGGATGGCTTCCTAACAAAACCCGGCAGGGAATGGACCTCTTGTTGGGCCCACCAAGGAATTAAAAAATATACAATGCAAAAATTGCCAATAGAATATATTCATGTATCGTAAGAAAGGGCGTTTTAGAATTAGGTTGCAGGACGTGCTGGTCTCGCTCTGTTATCGAGCTCAATTTGCTGCCCTCGAAGGCAGTCGCCTAGCGGCAGACCACGGGCACTGATAAAGGTCAAGGACACTGCGGTGGCTTAGTGTTCGTCGTCAGCCGGCCACAGCCGACCCCCGGGTCCGGATGATCTGTGCTTCGAACTAAGGAACCCTGATGCGAATCGCCAGTGATATTAACACAGGCACTTCCCGCTGACACTTTGTCAGAACTAATGCCTAAATTTACGGTCACGTGTTATATTTGTCCACATTGCAACAGCATATTTCAAAAGCTAGGTCAATATTGCTCGCTTCTCGTCACAAACTATTAAGCTTCGTCCTAAGACTGTTCAGAGCACAACAGGAATCCTTTTGTTCCGCATAGTTTGGTGTTGGCTGACCTGAAACAAAATGAAATGGCCTGACTTCATGACAACCGAAGCGGGTATGGTAGGCTTCAGCCAGTGATTTAATAAAACAACTGAAAGTTTACAGAAAAACAAACCCGTAACGTGGTGGCGCGGGTATTTCTGGCATTGCCGCACTAAAAGGAAAGAATCCCATGATAGGAAACAGTTGACTCTAAAACATGCAGAAGAATGTATGCTACCTTTAAACGCAGTTCATTGGGTAGTTTTTATTTGAAGAAATGCAAATACTTAGTTAAAAACCCACTTTAGCACGGGCCATGGAACACCAGAAGACTAAAGTGCTGGATAATGACTGCGAAAAGAATGCATGGAACTGCTGACCCCCGAATTCCTGTCGGATAATCTGCCTCGGAAATATGAATGCTATGTCTGCCAGCTGTGCCGATCAACAGTTATCTTGATCTTACCTTAAGATCCAAATCCTGGTGTTTGGGTTTGGGCGAGTCGTGTAAGTGACACGCGCAGACGAGGTCATAAGTTATGTCAGCCAATGCGCCCACTCCCACAACAGACAACTGACCGGCTCGGACAGTGGCTGGGGCCGGGCCAACGCCTCAGCCCTGTTTCCTCAGTATAAACAATCTGACTCATCTGAAGCTATCGTGGTGCGTTAGTTTCGCGGGTAACACAATTCTACCTTGTGCACACGAATTCGTTGATAGTGAAGTAGACATGCGCAGCATCTGTCACACTCTCCAATCTCATTTGTGCCCAGGTGCAAGGCCAACTTGCCTTTAAATACCTGGCTTCTTTTCTCTAACTGTACTGTTTATTTGGATGAACGGATAGCGACCCTGTTGGAGCTTTCCCGTGCAAAACATGTGATGGATTTGATCAGGTGTTTGACCTTTTATTATTGTTTCTTACATCATCCGTGATCTCTTCATGTCATTATTAGTCAAGGGACAAACAACCCGTCTACGCGTACTAGGCACATGCTCCGTGTCCTACGGAAGATGTACAGGATGCTCGCCTCTCCAGCGGGTAGGACTGTCCTAGTGGCCAAATTTAGAAGAAGAAATTGAGACCTTACTGGCAGTCCTAAGAAGGGCCGAGCCATAACTTCAGTTGTCAACATTCCAAGCTGTGACTCTCAAAGCGTCCGATTTAATATAGCGAGAAGGCATGCCACCTTAAACGGCCCACGTGGTAGCTGTGCTGGACCAACATGGGGGTTAGATCAGGAAATGGCAGGAGTTTGTCGGGTTGCTCTCCCATAAAAAATACCGAACATGGGAGGATGTGTAGTGGCACGCGTAGGTGCAGGCTCATGCCGCAGCAGCCATCTGTGGTCTTTATGGCACAAAAACCTGCGGCCGATCCTGCCTCCGGTCATTTTGACTCGGTCTTGAAACTGGACACAGTCGGGTGATGGAAGAGGGAGGGAGCGTGCACAGTAGCTGCTATAAAAGTCTATTATCACTTAAAACTAATGCACACGAAAGTAACCGTGCCTGCACCACTCTCCTGTTAGTGTGTGAGACATTACGAGCCTGCCAGCGGGCCAAAAGCATGCCCGACAGTATAAAGGGGCTAGTGTGGCCTCTAAGTTGCGCGATAAACGCACGCAGTGAGCCAGTTTGGCACCCGTTTTGATCCAGTTCATCTGCAGCACAGTCTATTCTGCGTCCCAAGCTTAATCGAACAAAGATACCCTGTTCAGACTGACCAAATCAAGGCATGTTTGCGAATTCACAATCATTTACGGGCGTAGCCATTTTCCACTAGCAAAGAGGTAACAAGTAGCCGAAAGAAATTTTCCAGATGAGAAGATGACATCTAAACTAGGAAAACATAATATTTCCCATGCGAGTTTTAAACATCTGCTGCAGAGCGGGCATAATACTGACTGGAAACTGGCTTATGACAACTCACTGCCAACTCATTGAAACATGTACGTATTGACCAAAACAGTCACTTGGGGCTTATTAACGGTCATCAGCCAGCTATAGCTTACTCCAAGGTCAGTAAGATCGATTATTATCTGGTCCAGATGCCCTGTCACGTGATCCGCGGGATCACACACCAAAAAGTGTGATTGGGAATATTTAGAGCCATGTGGAAATGACATTTTACCGATTTGATTGCAGCAAGAACGGTGCTCATTCTGTTCTGAAGAAGAGGAAGAAGAAGAGGAAGAAGAAGAAGAAGAAGAAGAAGAAGAGAAGAAGAAGAAGAAGAAGAAGAAGAAGAAGAAGAAGAAGAAGAAGAAGAAGAAGAAGAAGAAGGAGAAGAAGAAGAAGAAGAAGAAGAAGAAGAAGAAGAAGAAGAAGAAGAAGAAGAAGAAGAAGAAGAAGAAGAAGAAGAAGAAGAAATAGTGATCACTGGAACAATTTTATAAGCCCGAAATTTTAGATTCTCAATCCAGCCAGCATCAAAGACAGTCAGAGGTAAGTGTAATAGAGGCAAAGGGAGAACAGTATTTATAGGATGTAGTTGCACTCTGCACTCCTTGAGCCTCCACTACCCTTATCTGTGTCCGTCTCTAATGATGGCTTCGATTGAGAATCCAAAATATCAGGCCAATCAAATTACTATTCCATCGATCGCATCTTCTTCTTCTGAACTTTTTCGTGGATCTCCCCTTTTCGGTTCTATTGGTAAGGCTCATTCTCTTTTATCTCGTAGATCGAGTCTAGACGCCCCCCTTGACCGGTTATATAGCGTCAAGCGATCAATACTGCACACAAACCACAACTAATAATGCTGAAAATTTTCTGTTGGGCTTATTCTTCGGCGGCAGTTTGGGTCAAGAAAACCAAAGGCATAATTGATTGCCTGTGATTGTGTCATGACCCGTGGAAGTTTTAGATTGGACGCCCAAGGGGAGACAGAACTATCACATTCCCTCTTGTAATCTTACGAGTGGACCCTGTTCCTACGTAACCACCCCCAGGTGTTTTCCCTACTTCCTCCTCAAGGCATCATGAATCGTTAGAAGATGACTAGTTTGATATCTTGAAATGTATAACTTCCGTGAACCCGGTCCAGTGATTTCTTTCGTGTATCTCCCACGTTCTCCAAACATAACTACCTACTTATGTCATTACGGTAGGCGGAGTTTTGATTACTGTTTCCAAGACGCGTTTGCCTTCTGCCACTGTTCAAATTAGATGTAAAGAAAATGAGGAATGCAGGATTTACCTCGATTCGTAATCAGGAGGCTGATGCATTGGAGGGATTAATGGAATTGGCAGCGGAGGTTGGAAAGTTGCATAGGACCTGCAATAAAAATTTAGGGGCTCAGTTTAAATCATTAGTGCAAAATGAGGGGTATGATATTTTACTGATGGTTCAGACCGCGACGTCTTACAAGCTAGGGATGCAAAATTTCATCAAGGAGAGCTTAGCTTCTATCTAAGCAAACGTTGCTGGGGTCAATCATCAAATTGAAAATGTGCGAATGGGCCCTTCTCCCGCTGTGGTCGGCAATTAACAACGGTACACGTGATGCCTCCACTGCGGTCAATTGTCAGATAAAATAGCGAAGGCCAATTATTTGCTTAGTCCAAGAGCACCGTTTAACAGGTCACTTGGCTTAACAGCAGTGCATTCAGTATTCCATCACCTAAAATGTTCGGTCAAGGGGCAAATTTCACCTATATGGTTTGAAAAATATGTGCTAGCATGGAGTATGTGCCACAGGAGAGGAATAGAGTTTTGTACTTTGAAGCCACAAGGTCGCCGTCGGTAAGGGTAACTTGTATTCGTTGAGGAACGTTCACCGAGAGTTAATTGAACTCACTCGTCCCGTTCTCTCGAGATCCGTCAGCAGCCGTGGCTAGTATTAGGATAGGCAGATGAATATTGCCGGCAAAGACAAGGAAGACTGGAATAGCCATTTCTGGCGCCTTAGCAACCATCAGCCTGTTATATCTAACCCTAGGTGGGACCCACCAGAGGATTGAACCCGTGACCTGCTGATCAGAAGTTCAAAGCTGTAAGCATTGAGCCACAGACTCTTTGTCTTGCCGGTTTATATCGGGTATACGGACATTCTTTGAAAAACACTCACTGACTTGTATGGCCGCCTAATCAGGGCACGGGAATAGGAACCTCTCACCATGCTTATCGCCCAATTCTGGGGCAGGAAAATCATATGAAAGCATAACTTTCCGTACCAGAAAATTGATAGAAGATGGTCAACCCAAGGAAGAAACAGTGCGCTAACTCTCCTAGGTTTATAAGTTATATCTACCAATGCACATCATACAGCCAGAGCCTTGGTCAAATATGCGATTGGATGTTCAGATCTAGATCACATTTCAACTTTTTTTAAGGGAAATTAAAGACGAAATCCCTTGATTCTGCTCCTACCAACCCAATAGCCATCCATGCTTCTTTGCGGAAGTACCAGTGTCCTTTTTTTTCTTCGACTTCCAGATGTACAGTTCATTTAATTGAGTTCTTGGAAATGCAAACTGCTTACGTCATTTGAGGCTGCAAGTCAGCTTGACCAGCGGCGGCGAGGAGTTTCTCGTCTTCTAAAATCGAAATAATTGGGCTTCAAGTCAATGGTGACTAGGGAAGCATACAAAGTTGAACGATTAAATGCTTAATAAAGAAAATGGAATGTGCGGGATACCCAATTGAACTTCTTATGTTATGCGTTGCGCAAAAAGGGGGGTCAGACTGACGCATGCCGAATGTTTCTGAGGCTGGACCACGCGTCCCAAAACTAAAAAGCGCACACTGTGTGTTTTGGCCCGCCTAGGCGTGGGTCTCACACCACACAAACCCCTTGTGCCACTGAGGCACTTGAATCTATCATTGTGTGCTAAATCTTGTGACTTTAAAGGCTGCCAACTGACTGGATGAGTTTGCCTTCTGAGGACGGAGAGTGCGACTGTAGTTGCTCCTTCTTTCTTTGGCTTCTATTTTAAATGTTTAAATGGAATTCGAACGACTGCCTTTCTCTAGTGAAAACCATGCTTCTTTTATGTGGACCAGGTCACATGTGGTAGGCCTAGATGACTTGTTAAGCTAGATGAGCCATGGCCTCCGATTACCCTCCTCCGGTCGTCCTGGTTCTGTCTATCCACCGAGCCCTGGGTGGGTGAGGAGAGAGTGCGACAGCTGCTGCGCAAGGTTTTTATCGCAAAAAAATATAATTTAGGCGCAAGTCTAGCTTCCTCTGCCCACCATGCTGTGGGGAACACGATAGATATCTTCAGAATGATATAACCGACAAGGGAGATTTGAATGTCCCTTTCTGTCTTATTAGCCACCATCAGCCAGACATACCCAACCCCAGGTGTTGCGGCGCCCGAAGCTCGAACTCGCGACCTGTTGGTTAGGAGTCCAACGCTCTACCCACTGCACCACGAGCTCATTCTGCCTATATCACTAGCCACGCTGCGGCTGCTGGCAGGGCTCTAGAATGAGCTCCAAGGCACAATGGGACGAATGAGTTCTGTACCCGATCGGTGAGTGCTCATCTACCATGGATATCTTCGTTCGTGACGGTTGGACTGTCATAGGCAATTCGGTAGGACGAGAAGATAGGAAGCCCTTGTAATACAGCTGGTTTTGCGCTGCATTCAAAGGAGATTAGGGTTAAGGTTAAGGAAATGGCTAAGGCAGAAATAGGGTAAAGGACGATTTATGATTAATTTTCAGGTCAGAGATTGGCATAGGGTTAGTGCTAGCGTCAGGTTTAGCACATGGGAATAGGTAAACATCCTGGAATTGAGTGAAGGATCTCCTGTATTATGGGGGGTCCTGTTTCTGTGTCTTGCCGGCACGTGCGAACTTGATTGGGTTAGCATTCGTTGCCAGGTTGTTAGGGTCGCACAATAGTTTGTTGCCCGACAAGTGTGCGGCTTGCCACATCCAGCGGCTCTTCCTTGTGCTATCATTCCTAGCTGACCTGTCCCGATTTTATTCGGACCCTTGACGGGAGTAAGAATGAGGCCCGCTCTGCGCCATATTTTATTATTAAACTGGAACGGATGCGTTTTGTAATTACCTCTGCGTCCTTTTATTCGCTACTTGGAAAGTTGCCATGTGACCCGATACTTCGGTCCTTTCAGCATCAACGAAATATTGTGTGACCCTTCTCACCAGGCAGCGAATGCTAACCCAAACGAGCACAATGGAAAGAGTTAGGATTACGTTCGCATGTAGTGCGGTCGCGTGGTACGCACTGGCCTATCCTTTGCTCCTTGAGTTGGGTCACATAGTACGTTCTTGCCGATTCTTTAAATGGGCTTGTGAAATCGATCATCTTGCAGCATAAGCCCATAATATTTCAGACATGCCAGGATGTCGGCTTTTAAATATACTTTTCTTCGACCACCAATAAAAATGCCTACTTAAATAATATGCATTTGTTCTATAAATTTTCAATGCCTTTATAACTGTAAATACTTTGTACAGATTAAGTAAGTTAATCCGCGCATGCAGCATTAAAATTAATCTGACACGTTTCAATCCATCACAAGGCGCTATCAGTCGCGGCTTGAGGAGTTGACAGCTGTAGGGATAACCCTGTCCTAAAAGGAACATGTTGGAGGACTGGGAGTCAGGTGCACTGGCTTTTGTAGCACTCTCAGGCACTTACGATTGGCACCGTCTTTATTCTGTCCTGCTGCATTAAATCAGGCCCAGGCCGACTGCGTGGTGCATGGACGGGCTGTCTAGCTTTGTCAGTCACTGCACTCGGCGCCCACCTCCGACCACCAGGACTTTGTCTTACCATCGGAACAAGGTGGCTGAGGAAGAAAAGAGTGCGGCAGATGTTGCGCAAGTCTGTCCCACCACAACAGGTCAACAGTGCTGCGTCCATCCCCTGCGGCACCCAGAAGACACCGTCACCTCCAGTGGTCGAACTGTAAGGTTATTGTGTATATTCATTTCTTGGCTTTGTATTATTCGATAACTGGATGACGTAGTTCACGTAAAAGACTAATAACACCTTTAATGGTACCCTTCTGTAAGGACATTTTTTAGGAAAGCTGTACGGAGCTGTTTTGTAGCAGGGGAAGGGAATAGATATCCCAATAGTACGGGCAGCCTTGCGCCAAATGCCAAGAAAGGTTAGGGTACCCCCTTAACGGGCCGCGTGGTAGAGGCACTGGAACAACACGGGGGCAGATCGGGGCACGACAGGCGTTACTCGGGATGCACTCGGATAAAAAATGCCGAATATGGAGGGCGTGTTGGTACGCGAAGGTGCAGACTCATGCCGCAGTAGCTACTTGCCAGTTATGGCACTCCCACTCCATGGGATGTGATTTAGGCGTGGCAGCCTGGTCAGGGGAGTCTCCTGCTGCACCAGCCACCTGCGTCGTATCCCGCTTCTGGTTTACTGGACTCTGTTTTGGCACCGGGCACAGACAGGTGAGGGAGGAGAGAGAGAGTGCGGTAGCTGCAGCGCAAGTATATTCTCACTTAAAACGAATCCACGCGCAAGTCACTGTCCCTGCACCACAATGCTGTGGAGCACACGGTGGACATCGTCGTACTACGACAATGGAACTGTCATTAGGACGCGGGAATAGGTACCTCACTGGAAGTTAGCGTAAGGCCAACTGTCATAGAGTATGGTACTGTAGATGCCCGTTTGCACGGTCCTCACTTATCGCTTACCACGCGTGACAAGCGTGTGACTAAACTTGTGGCTCACGACGCCATGGCACCAATCAATATTTCTGCCTTCATCGATTGGTCGCAGCCGCACGCACATCGCACCAGAGCGAAAAACTTAACCGGCTGACACGGCACTTGTCAAGTGAGGACGCCATCGGTGCGGTCTGTGTGCTCTCTGTCTCACTCAAACCTCGTCTGCATACTTTTCTCCCCAGCCTTATGAGTTGGGAGCCTTCAAGTGCTTGACCATGTTACTTCGACAGTACCTCTTCCCGTGTTTGCACTCAACCGTCTGTTCAATCGTACCTTTCTCCATTTCCATTCGCATATCACGTTTAGGAAATCTTCTGTTGGAGCTCCTCTCATTTCAATGCATTTAGACAGACGGCTGATATTTACTACAGTTTTTATTAAAAAGCTTACGGTTAACTAGAGGGGAGCTTCTGTCCCCCTATGGTGTGCTTCCTGCACAGGTCGTGACCTTGGGCCTTGGATGAAACAGGAGCGTTTAAGATGTTTTTACGCCCTGACTATTTATGGTAAAATTACGTCCGACGGCTCTTAACACAAAAAGGCTCATATATTTACGCAGCAGGGTTATTCAGAGACAAGCAGAGTTGTTTACCTGCGAGATCGTCGGAAACAAGCGATGACGATCGAAAGGGTAATGATGAAGATAATAACTGTGACCAGTGCAATAGCCACATATGCTCCAGTCGAGAGGCCGTACGAAACTTCAACGCTACCTGAAATAGGAAAGTTGGCACAGTGGGGGTTTTTTCGAGAAGCGGCTTAGAAAATCTTGACAGTTAAGCCACGCTTGCCAGCTTCCAAAAGGCAACATCAGCTCGTGGAAAGAGATCTTTAAGGTTATTTAACTCAAAGAACTGGATGGGTTAGTATGTAGTATGTAGTACACAAGACTCTCGGCTACATTTATTTAAGAAGGCCTTGTTAGTTTAAGTTCTTCCTCGGATTAGGGTTAGGGGTGGAGTCAAAGTTAATATTATGCTTACAGTTATGTTTTGTGTTGGGGTTGAGTTTAGGTCTAGGGGCCGGCGTCTTAAGGCTCCATCCGTATAACCCCTATTACCGCTAATTCCCGTGAGACATGTTCCACGGGTTATTTGTTGCTGACCCCAACTACATACCATCTCCTTGTCCCTAACCATCTTTAGTATGACTAGCAACGACACACAAGACGATATACTAACACCACAATAACGGTTTAAGTGCAAAGCTGTGCTTGCGAGATCTCGTCAACGTGTACCGGTGAGTTGGCACGTTATTATGAGAGGAAAGGACGTGTGGGACACAGGGCATCTCAGTGAGTGCTTGGACAAATGAATCCATCGGTGAAGAGTTTCAGCGTCGTCTGGGCTCAAAGACGGGATAGTTTACAGATCGTGTCAAACGCATTGGAGTTTCACCGAGTTAGAAAAAGAAAGGGGTTGAAGATCTTGGATGTCGATAAAACTGAGTGTGCGAAAATGGGGAAAACAGTCGGTGTTGGCACGATTGGAGGACTGCTCTCACAATAGGGTGGAAATTCAGTGACTAATTTATTCTGGAGACATCATCTTCATTCGCAATGAGATCTCAGGAACTGCGTTTTCCCATCCGTGGAGTAGATGAGTGATACGGATGAAGTCGAGTTGATGTTTTACTTCAACCGCTTCCGATGGTCACGTTTCGATCACGTCATGGTCACCAATTTTTGAAGGCCTGAGCAATGTTTGCCTTCAGAGCCTTACAATCATCTCGCCCTGTTCCGTATATGAAGAGAATGGAAAATAACAGTAGGAGTTGTGTATTCTGTTCAGAACCTCAGTGGCGGTCAGAGGTCCCGGACGCGCCTGCGAGCGTGCGCCTGTCCGCTAGCGTGATGTGGGCGTGAGTGAATAAAATGTCATCTGAGAGTGAGTCACTGGCCGCTTGATCAGTTGATCGGCCAATAGCAGTTTGTGAGCGTCTATGACTGACTTGGTTGTCCAAGTGCTTGTGTGCGTTCGGTCCGGCAGTTCGAGAAGTGTCTTCACGTGACCTTGCGCGTGGCGTGTGTGCCAAAGATGGAAAGCGCTCCAAAGCTATCGAAACGCTATCGCAGCTGTCGAATATAAAAGTGTTTGAAACCCTGTTGGTCAGGACCAGGAAAAAATATTTGATCCTAGCCTGTACAGACTCCAGAATTAGACGGAAAAACCGGCTGGCGATCGCTTGAGGGCACCGCAAAGATCGCTGACCCCTAACGGGGTGTGGCCAGAAACATTGTCATTGTTCATTGGACTCTGGATGATCCTGGACAGAAATCTGTAGAGAACAAGGCACACCTGTCACCGTGCGGCAGAATGAAGCACCCCAGGCGTCGAAGTTTGAGTTTCATTTGGAGTGAAATCTTTAACCAGCATCCGGGGGCTTTTCAACTACCTACCAGTTCAAATGCATTTTGTATAGTGAAATTTGCTTGCTTAGAAATATGTCCTTTGTTGAAGGTGAGTATCTTCAAAGGAGGCATTATTTGAGTAACTTGAGAAGACACCGAAATGCCCTAAAGATAACTGCTCCCTGTTAGGTAACAGGATTTCGTGCCGACTTCGTGAGTCTTCCTATCAGTAGTTATCTCGAACCAGTAGGGTGGCTGGTTCCTTTCAGATTACCGGGTGCCAATTTCGAATCGCCGAAGGAGTGCTGTCCACGATAAAGTATGAATATCGAAGAGTTATTTAGATGCAAATGAACTGTTCTGTTTTCCATATTCTGCGCAATAACTGAATACCTTTTTCAAAAAAACGAGAAGATTACTACACCGGCCTCTTTCCTCAGTGAGGACGTTAAAAAGTCTCGTTTTTTTCAAGGATAGAAGATCGAGAGATGGGTAAATAGTAGGTTTTTGGATTGTTTGGCGTCATTTTCGCTTCTGGTACTGTCTGCAAAGGACTTTCACGTTCTTTTTATCGATTCCCCTGGCTGTGAGAGAAAGCTAATGCAACCCTGTGTTATTGGTTTCATTTGATTAATGAATTTAAACTTCTAGCCTCTTTAAAGTGGCCAGATATATTGTCCGCATTGGTATTTATAGAGTAAAATACGTTCTAAATGATAGCATTCTAAGACAACGCTCAGTCTAGTTGTCAACATGAAAAATGTAAAAATATATACGCTCGAATGGATAAAATAAATTTTGGTGAAGTTAGGTTGCCCGATTCTATTAAGAATGTACCACTTAAAAAATCCTAATGGAACTAACTTTTTGCCACTGATTGATCGAACTAGTGGTTCCGGATCTTGCAACAAGCAAGCACTGGGCCGGAAGGTGATATAAAAGTCATCGACCGCACGATCGATCAATTGACTGACACAGAAAATAACTCCTCAGACCCTCCTTTTAAACAGTCTCATCAACTCTGTTTCACTCAATAGTCATTTTGGGATCTCGTTATTGTCGGTCCTCGGCTCGGTAACCATAACCCATCACTCCTTCTCAACAAAAAAATCACTCAAATGCTAATTTCGCTCGAAATTATTCGAAATCCTCAAATAACAGCTATGATTTCTAAACTACAGGCGTTTGGGTGGGAGCTGATATCTGTCAGATAGCTCAGAAGGCTCTGTCCTGTAGACTTCCACTATTTTACTTCCATTTGAGTCATTTGGTTGGCATTCATACTCATTCAACGGCAAATGGATGCGAATTCACTTTAAATAAACTCGCTCAGTCTCTCCCCGAACCCGGCATAATAAGGGGCTTCCAAATTCAAATAAATTTTCCATCTTTGTAGATCTTAAACTAGCACCTTGTACGTTAAGAGAACAGAGGTTACTGAAAGGAGTCAGCGAGTCTAATTAAGATATTTAAATAAGGCAAACTTACAGTTTCCATCATTGCATTGCACGGGTTTAGTAGTGGAACTCGACGGAGCTGTCACCAGTGAGGCTCCGATAGCGTTTGAATGATCTGTAGGTTGACGAAAAGGCAGGATCTGTCAAATATACGGATGTAATCACAGTTTCTTTTTCTCTTTATAGCCCGAAACATTTTTTTACCAATCTAAGCCAAGGGACCGATGTGCGCACATTTCTGTTAACCGAAAGGCAGAAGCGTATTTTTTGAATCAGAAAATTTACTTAGGTAAGGCTATAATATTAACTATAGTGCAGCATAATTCTAAAATATGTCGGTCAAGCTAGGAGTCCGGTTTCTGAGCGACCTTCTGTCTGGCCGTTTTTAAAACCACACTTTGCTTAAATGGGTAGTGTGAAGTTTACGAAGTTGGATTTTTCCCATTGATTTTAGATGCCTTCAAATTCAACTATATTTTATAGAAAACATGCGCACGACTGTTCGTTACTGTACTTATTTGGTAGGGAATTAGGCCGTATTAAAATTTAATATTTCAAGAATACATATCTTTGATTAGGAAGAAGTCATGCAGTACTCATGAGATTATGCAGTGAGTGTGCCAATGTTAGAGACTTTATAAGCAACATTTATAAATGGGCGGATACGTTGTTCAATGAATAAAAATTTCACGGTTTATAAAAATCTCATATTTATAAACGTTTCTAAAATCGAAAATACACTTTCCTTACAAATATGAGTGTAAAAAGAAATTTGTATGCAGATTTTCTAGAAAATATAGTTCAATTTTTAAGGTATCAAAAATCGATGGGAAAATATTTCTTCTCTTTAAGCCATCAGTCTTATGGAGTGTGTATTTGCTGGCGGAAGAGAAAAACGCGTTCAAAAACCGGCATCTTGGCACGACAGACATATCTTGGGATCAGGCTTCGCTATACTTTATATTATAACCCTACATAGGCAATCTTTTCTAATCGGAATCACATTTTATAATTTTGATTTCCATTTAATGAAATAGCGAATATACTGTATTCAGTTCAGTTTTATTAAGGGAAATATAGGTGAAGCCTTTGAGCTCCCTATTGATGTCAATGACACTGCAAATTAAAAAAGGCTGACATATAATGGACGTTGGACAAAGGGTTATCTCCCCGACACGCTGCAGGGCATCGGACAAACAATTATAAAATAATGTTACTCAAACATAGCAAGTAGTGTGTTATATGTTCGTATGAGTTATCTCTCGTGCAAGGGTGTATCACTAGTCAGCGTTTACATGCCTACCGCAAACACATGGTGTTGTCTCTTCATTACAAATGGTGTTCATTTAAGAAAGTAAAGGTCGAGTTTCCAGTTTGACTATAGCATACCGCGTGAAATATTTTGGACGATATTTTTTTCGTATCTGCAGCACATTTTGGTGTACTAATGCAGATCAAAAGTTTTAACAGTTAGTGTTTGACATCAATAATACAGCACAGTCGACTTTCATTTTTCTGTTTTATGTGGTCACCTGCTGTTTTATGACGATAATTTTCGTAAATTCAAGGAAAATCAATCATTTACAAATCGGGATCTTTCATAGTGGCTGTCCAAATCTTCCGCCCTGTCGGTATTTCATAATGCGGACATCAAATTCCCTATAAAAACCGACTCAAAAATTTTATAATCTAACACGTACAAGGTTCAACAGTTCAGATGGTAAAACGATCTGTATTAGGTGATAGTTGAATGACTCCGTTTTTATCGGCTGGCATTACTGAAAGAATATAGGTTCCTTTTAAAGCTGTTTTGGACACTTTTCTGTCGAATAGTCAACGGTTAAATTAATAATCTGGCTACGTTAAAATTCCCCGTTTGGCAGCCATCAGTCCAATCACGCGATAGTAAAAGCATCGTGTCTTTCCTATGTTCTCCCCCATCCTCTTGGATTGTGCCCTGCAAACTCGAAGGAAGTAACTGTCTTTCAAAACCAGGAAAGAGACGTTTTTCTCCACTGTCGGGCTCAACCTCTCCATTATTCAACCTCTGGTAATGCACTCAAGGACACTTTAGCAGACAAGCAGCCTAACAGCCGATCCTGCCCCCAGATCACCTCTCCCCCCCCCCGCGACGGCATGTCACCCGTACGGGCAGCTTGATCTTTGCTCAACGCACATATTTCCTTAATTAGGGTGAAACTTCCCCTACAGAGAGCTTGGGCAAAATCAAGGAAACTGTGTACTCGGTGAAATCCTGTCCTTAAATTTAAGCAGCACTAAGGTTGCCAATTCAGGCATCGTATTTTAGCTTAATGATTTGAGTAGAGCTCATAGAAATCGAAAACATTAAACTGTTACGCATTTCGCCTAATTCTATTACCGATATTTCATTCACAGAAGTTCCAACAAATCACAATACTCACAAAAACGCGGAAATCATTGTTTTAACCTTCTAAATTGGCCTCCAAAAGCATGTATTGCAGTCAAAGCACGAGACATGCAGTATTCGACCTATCTCTTTAAACATGATAATGAAACTTGACACGATCAATAGTGGGCAGGTAAAATTTTGGCCTAACGTATTCTGGAAATTGCCCATTTTACGCGCAGAATATGTGTATTTGTCACGAATTTGATTTCTATAACGTCCCTATCGGCGAGAGCGACTGAAAGCCTATTTGTCCCGGTCAAACCCACCACAAACGAGGATAAAACAATAAAAACCACTTATTCTCGCGATACCATGTTGGAATCTGTACTCAAAATGCAGGCTGTTTGCTATGGGTCATAAGTGACATTCAACTCATCCATATAGCATAGGTAAGGGCAGGCTTGACTACCTCCAAATGTTGTTGTACTTGCACAGCTGTATTTACTCGTTTTTTTGCATTGACAGGCTTTTATATACCTGTAGAACTGCAGTTAACTCAAGTACAGCGATTATTGACGTTTTCAGAACTTTCCACTTTTCTAAAAAAATGACATTTCCAAACCCTATTAGATAATCTCGACTTCTTTCCTTTAAGTTACAGGCAGCTACAGGGGGACCTTATACAAACTTTCTGCATCCTATGCGGTCAGGATTGCTGCCTAATACCGGGAGACTCCCTCGAGCTAGTAACCACAACTAACCTATGAGGCCTTTCCAGAGGATATTATCATGTCTGCATCCGTGGAATGTTTTGAACGGAAACTGGATCCACATTACAGTACGCATCAAGATGCCTTTCGACCGCTGTCATCTTGATGCCCTCATGTTGCCATATTGATAATATTTAAGTAATATTTGTTTATATAATTTATTATGCCTCAATCTCGGTGCACATTGGCTATGAACATTCATTATAACGCCCGCAGACAAGAGATTATTCTACTTTCCCTGTAGCGTACGTATACTTAAAGTACCTACTGTATTTTGCGCATGCAGGCGCACATTTTTCCTCAAATGCTACTGGTGAGGCAGTGGCTATTTGCCTAGAGAAAATCCCGTGCTTTGGTGTTAGAAGACATTGGTGCAAGCTTCCTGTCTTCCGGGGCCGATTCCACCTGTAATCGCATGTTGCTCCAACCTTTTAGTGATAGTCGTGCACACTCCGGATGTTTACACTAAAGACGTCGCTCACACATTATTCCAATCCGCCTACCCCAGTTCCAATGAGCAAAACACACCGTATTCGTCATGCGGACGAGACATATAAACCCTGTCTACCGCTCACCCTTCAACTTACCATACAATTGTGGCGGAATCCTCAGCATTCACATAATGTTAAGGGAACTGCAACTACGCTGAAGTGGTCATCTCGTACGGATGGGCACCACACGACTACACAAACGCCTCTTCTATGAAGATGTGGCTAAGGGGGCTCGCTGATCAGCAGGCCAAGACCGATGCTGCAAAGACACCTTGAAAAATTCCTTTAAGCGCTTGCAAATCAACCTGGCGAACTATTAAGACCTCGAACAGGGCCGATTGACCTGTAGAAGGCCAATGAAGACCTGGGCCGCTATATGTGAGACCAATAGGATCGCCATCGCCAAATTCAAAGAGACATACACCCAACACACCCACAGTCAAACCCTCGCACCCTGCCCGCGTTGTCAGAGAAATTCCCGCGTGCGAAGCGGCCTCGTAGGGCATCTGCGGAGCCAATACACTAAAACATATGTTAACATCAATTAGTGCCTCCCCAATTGCCCCTGCTCCGGCCTTGGTGGTGCCCGCGGCATGGGCTACCTCACCACCGATGATCACAATCCTAGTGCCTCACTACCGTCGAATACCGCCCTCTCCACCATCACTGCCTTCGCGGCGGCGTCAGTTACCGTCACCTCGCTCAGTCCTGCCACCAGTAAGAAAAATCGTGACGCCCGTTGACCACTATCCTCGCCAACAACACTGATGTGGACGCGGACCCAATCTATCCCAACTGCCATCGCACATTCACCTCACGCATGGGCCTGATCGGTCACTTACAAATAAATCGCACAGAGACTGGCAAACCAGTGCCTCGAGATTTACAGCAGGCATCAACGTGCCCACTGCCCTCATTGTCATCGCGCAGTAGCTCACCACATGGACTTATTGGGCCACATGCGTTTCCATGACGGCGAATCCACCGCAATGCCGACACACCTAACACGTAATGTGCATCCATCAACATTCCCATCCCCAGGCTTCCAATCAGCGTGACCACCAGTAACAGCAGCACAACCCCGCAGACTCATCGACTCCGAACATAGCCTGCCCACACTGCAACCGCAGCTTCACCTCACGCATCGGCTTGGTCGGTCACTTGCGAATCCATTGCACGCAGACTAGTGAACCAGTGCCTTGGGCACCGCCATACAGCTTCTGTGTCCGCATTCCCTGTCCAAACTACCCACGCACACTCCCTCACCGCAGGGGATTATTTGGCCCACGCTTTTCCTTGAAAATCTGCGGTGAATCACCACAGGCTTGACCACATCAACAACATTCTCCCCCCAAAACATACATCACAAACGCACTCCCCCAACACCGGCACCTCACATGTAAGAGAGAAGTGTGTTCTTCGGCTCCTCTTTATGTGGCCTCAACATGGGTCTCGGTGATAACCTGCCTTCATTGCCATTGCACATTCACCTCATGAATTGGTCTGAACGGTCACTTGCAAATCCATCGCACAGAGACTGGCAACCCAGAGCACGGAGGACCAACACAAAGCAGAGATCGTCATAGCCACTGCCCTCACTACCTTTGCGCATTCACTCGCTGCATGGGAATATTCTGGCCCATGCGTATCCATGACAGTGGACTTCACCGCAGCAGCCATACCCCATGCACAACGTCCACTCTTGCCATTCCCAAAACCACCACCAACATCGCCACCACCACCACTACTACTACTTACGGACAGAAACCATCCAGCCCATACCGATCTCTCCTGCCTACTCTGCGCCAACAAAATCACTTCACGCATTGGTCTGGTCGGTCACCTGCGAATCCATCGCACGGAGACTGGTGAACCAGTGTCTGGGGCTTCAACATACAGTTGCCGCGCCCGACTCCACTGCCCTCACTGCTCCCGTACATGCACACACCGCATGGGTCTACTCGTACAAGTGCGTCTCAACGATAACCTACCGTAAACCACCGTAGAATAGACCAAATCAACGCACACAACCTACACCAACACACACATGACAGTTCGACCGTCGTATTCCGACGATGTCCACCGTATGCTCCTCACCATGGTGGTGAAGGGACAGTTACTTGCGCGTGGATTAGTTTTAAGCGATAGTAGCCTTGCGCTGCAGCTACCAAACTCTCTCCTCCTCCCCCACCTGCGCCCGGTGTCATGACAGAGTCACGAAGACCGGAGATGAGAGAGGTCGCAGGTGGCTGGCGCGGCCGGAGCTGCCCTGGGGGTACCACCACACCTGAATTGGATCCCTCAGAGTGGGGGTGTCATAAAGGCCAAATTAAGAAGGAGCCATGGCAGTCTGACTCTCAGTCCATCAGTCAGCCACTCCACACAAAACACACACTGGGCTGACCACGCGGTCCGAGTTATCCCGTCAGTCAGCAACCTTCCAAGCCACGGCTTTTAGCGCACCGTGAAAGTTTCAAGCGCGTCAGATTGTTTATAGTAAGGAAAATGCGCTGACCTGTCGACCTCACTCTCTCCTCCACCACCACAATCAGACTACCATCCGAGCCGGTCAGTTGTCTGATGAGGGAGTGTGCGCATTGGCTGATGGGTCGGCGTACCCGTCTACGCGTTCTTCAGCACGACCTTGCCCCCATAACGCACACACCAGGATTCACTAAATCAGGGGATATGGAGGAGCCATCGCCGTCTGATTCTTAGTCCGCTGATCAGCCACTCAACACATACGATAGTTCGACCGTCGTAGTCCGACGATGTCCACCGTATGCTCCACATAAGGGTAGTGCAGAGACGGTGACTTGTTCGCATATAAGTTTTTAGTGATAGCGGACTTGTACTGCGTCTACCACACTTTCTCTTCCCTTGCTCCCCAGTGCCCGGTGTCAAGCCATAGTCAAGAAGACCAGAGGCGTGATTGGGTGCAGATGAATAATCTCCAACGAAGTGGGAGATCGGGGAGCGACATGAGCCTGCACCTACGCGTGCCCACGTTGGGCACGCACACCTCGCATTTTCGGCATTGGTTATCCAACCACATGCCAGAATAACAACGACTGCCGCATCCTGATTTGGCCCTCATGTTGGCCCAGCGCATCTAACATGCGCCCCTTTTAGGGGGCACACACACACATCAACCCCCACCATCATCAGGTCGTGCTGTGGCGCACGAAGACGGGTTCGCCGGCCCTGTCAGACAATGCACCAGAAAAAGGACCGGCTCGGACGGTGGCCTGATTCTAGGGATAGGGCAGACCGTGAGACCTCACTGTAAACAATCTGACGCTCTTAAAGCTATCACCGTGCGGTAAAGCTGTGGCTTGGAAAATTGCCAACTGACGGGATTACACGGCCCAGAATTTGTTTGTGCAGAGTGGCTGACTGGCGGACTGATAGTCAGGCTGCGATGACTCCTTCTTAATGTGACCATTATGGCACTTCCATTCGGCTGGGATCTGAGCCACCCTCCGCTTTGTTGCTGTACTCTGTTTGTGGTGGACCACATTGCGTGGGCCTGTGCCATCTCCCACTTCCGATTTTCGTGACTGTCTTGACACCGGGCCCAGGTGTTGGAGTGGAAGAGAGAGTGAGATAGATGTTGCGAAAGTCTACTCTCATTATAATCCAGCGTCAGTCACCGTCCGTGCACCACCCGGCTGTGGAGCATACGGTGGACATCGTCGGACTACGACGGTCAAACTGTTATCTGGCTTCTCAGCAAAAAATATCAAATATATTGGGAAGGGAGGAAAGCAAGTCTGGCTACACCCACTGCATTATGGATTCTCATACTTTTGTAAAAATGATATTTCCCTTTTTATTCCAGAGGATGGGTTGAATGTTTTAGCCGTAAGTTTGTGCCAGTCTACTCGGCGAACATCAATGTCCCAACCCACCCCTCCGTCCTCTCCCTGCCAGTTGACTACCGCTCTTGTGACGACTATTCGGTCCACTGATCAATAATTTGCTGCTCACTTATTGGTCGAAGCCGCACATGAATCAGGCGCACGACCACATCACAAGCGGAAACTTGATTTTAGTTTTGCCACCGCTAATTCTTGAGCCGCTGATACACACCCTGTCACAGAAAAAGCTTGCCCTACTAAGATTGTCTTCCTGACTTCATTTTGGAAATTTTTCGTCTTTCACCCATCGGACCCCGAGGAATTAAGACCACTGTGTATGTGTGGCCCTTGCAATCACCAAGCAAATCTCTGACTAAGCAGGGTCGACTTACAGTAGGTGACCTAACTCCTGAAAAATGTGATTGAAGTTTGAGTGGCATTTAGCGTAGATTTGGTCTTGTTATTTTAGTTTTTTGAGTGGATTTGAGATTCGGAAAGCCTTTTACTAAAGAGCACTGAATGTTCAATCTTACACTTTGAAGGAAAACAGGCAGGATTTGGGCGAAATCGAAGGTAACCGGACATCCGAGAAATTTCCTATGCAAGCGAACTGCTATCTCTATTAGAAGGAAGATAGTTCACTATTTCCGTACATGCTTTTAAGAAATATTTATTTTGACATTTTTATAAAAACCCAGAACAGGATATACATGTATTGCCAATCAATTGAAAAACAATGAAAATCGTGAAATATTCACCAGTATTTCAAAAACAATCTGAAACTAATTGTATTCCAATACTGGAAATACGTATCAAGAACTTTGACGAAGGGATTGTTCTGTTAATATACACAAAATGGTATGTACTGATGACGAACAGGGGCATCACATTCAAAAATTTGCAAAATAAAGTTATTTTGTTCCCAAAGAACTCATTTTAAGTTAACAAATTGGTATGCTTACGTTATCACCTGGCAATTCTATTTAAATATATTAGTCGTATTTACAGTGGATTTACATCTTTTTAGAATTTGCGATTTATCATAAGTAGTATTTCTCAACAGAATTATATTACGTTTAACATTTTCTTCAAGTTTAAACGTTGCTGAAGGTTTTTCATGACTATTTAAAAGCTTTGGTACATGCATTGATGGCGGTTTAAGAGTTATTATCAACCATTCATAAATTTCGGCATTTTGCACGAGTTAGGTCATGCGACAGTTTGACCGTCGTAGTCCGACGATGTCCACCGTATGCTCCATGGAAGGGTGGAGCAGGGACGGTGACTTGCGCGTGAATTAGTTTTAAGTGATAGTAGCCTTGCGCTGCAGCTACCGCACTCTCTCCTCCTCCCCCACCTGAGCCCGGTGTCAAGACAGAGTCAAGAAGACCGGAGGCGGGAGAGGACGCAGGTGGCTGGCGCGGCTGGGTCCCCTAAGTCCTAGCCGCCCCTAGACATGCCACCACACCTCCATGTTCGGCATTTGTTATGGGAGCGCAACCCGAATAACGCCTGCCATGCCCTAATGTGGCCCCCGTGTTGGTCCAACGCATCTACCACGTGGCCCGTTTAGGGGCACGCACACACACACACACTGTATGTTCGACAAAAATGACTTTTCTGTTCATTCAGAGCTCAAAGTTTGGCCAGCTCAGCTCCCGTGAGCTCCAACCGATGCTTCAAGCCTTTCTTAATTCCGGAACCGACTATCCCAATTAATATTCGCCCACGGCTGCGTAATCGCAGGCCCTGCGACGTCTAGGACACTTAAACATGGAAAACGAGGTTAATGTAGAATTCCGCTTAGCCGATGATAAATTTCGGTGTTTTAATAAAGTTGGTAGTGAACTCGGATCAATTAGGCCTGAATCGAACTCACCAAACATTAGAAGGAGAAGGATAAGCAGAACAGGTCTGGGCATCATCCGAAGGGTGATGTCCGATCAGAGTTGATGACTCCGTGTTTAGACCGCAGGTCTGGCGCTGCACAATGGAATACCTAACTTGCGCTGAAGTAATTTTCTGATAGGTGGTTCGAGGCGGTCGGTAGAGCCTCAGCGCGGATCTTAAAGTGCATCTCATCACGCGCATACAGACGTAAGCAAGCGAAACACAGCTGTCACGGTGCATTGTATTAGGAGTCATTTGAACTCATCAGGACTTCTTCACAATTACTTACTTACTTACTCTTTGGTCTCACCCGAAAATGCTTACAAGCGTTATGAAGGAAAACGTTCGCCTACGCAGTAGAATAGTACTAGACGGTAGATTACAAAACTGGACTATGGAATTTGACGTCTACAACGGCTAAATAAAATGCATTTTGACGCTTCTTAGATATGTGTTGTGGGCGCACATCTGTCGTCACCGGTGTGCCTGCAGTGGACGCTCTGTCCGAAGACACAAGCGTAGGGTCGTACGTCGGTTGTTTATGCACTGTGGCAGGCAGGGCAATCGACCTATTCAGAGTTTCAAGGCGACGTGAACGTCGAGTGGATTTGTGCCATGTGCTTCCGTGCCAAAACCAACGGCAGTAGCCATCACCAGACAGCCGTAATTTGATTATTAAACTTGCAGGTATCCCTTGGATTGTGAAAGTCTCATATCCATCCTTAAACTTAGCGATCGATCGCATTGATTACCGATGACAAACTTGCTCTTGATGCAACGTTTTTTGGTCGTCTCCACTTGTGCACACCTTCTTGATCCTAACTAGGGTTTCGAGGTTCTCGTAGGCATAGTAAACAGCTTCTGCATGACTACCACAAAATTGTTCTCTTCACCATCTGCATGAGCGGTTCGATCAATACGGAAAAGTTCATTTGCCTATCTACGTTGTGCATGCCTTCTTGTGGGCCTGTTAAGAAAAGGTTCCGAAGTGTCTGGAGCTGGTCAGCCTCCCAATCCGAGTTCAACGATGGTAGACCCTCTGTTCGCACCATCGGACGCGGGATGAGGGAGGGGCAGTGAGGGATGTGCGCAGTTCATCAGGTGCCCGAACTCCGGTGATTCGGCAAACACGCACTTGTCCGTTCCCCTACAAACTTAGCATACACGATATTTCCTGTGTTTTAGAAGGACACAATAATATTTAGAAAATCTGCTTAAACGCATTGTTAAGGCAATAAAGTACCCACAAAGATAAGGGAGACTGGAATGGCCATTTCTGACTTATTAGCCATCATCGGTCAGCCATACCCAATATGAAGTATGGAGCACCTGAACCTCAAACATGGGATCTTCAGTCACTGATTCGAACGATCTACCATTGAGCCGCGGGCTAGTAGTCCTGTCAGTTGTGATTATGAATATTTATTACCATAGAAAGGTGCCCACCAATCAAGTTGCAGGAAGCGCTCGTCCCGTTATGCCTTAGGGCTCAATCTAGAGCACTCGCCGACAGTTGTATGGCGACTAGTAACGTATTTTGATGAGGGTATTGCTCAAAGGTAGTGTCCGAATCAATAAACAAAGATCCCCATTTCGAATCCTAGGTACTCCACACTACGAATTGGGTATGACTGACTGATGACCACTAATAAACCAGAAATGGTCATGAACGCTTGCGAACCCTGCCTACCAGGCACGGGCCCATAACTTTGGGACGGGAGCGCTTACCTCATAAATCCTCAACAATCAAATAACCAGTATCTGCACTTCGGCGCGCACCCAGACACTGCGCGCGGCTGCCTGATGACGACAAATAGGCCAGTAGTAGCCGTTCAGTTGTCCCCTCTTTTTTATATAGACGCCACAACTAGGGCAATACAGACCTAGCGACGAGCGAGGAAAACCTAGCCAATCATAAGGATCTTGTTCAAAAAATGTCGTTCGTTCAGCGAGGGCTGTCAGAATCCTGAATTATAATACAGAGCCAACAGTTCTTCTTGAGCGAGAAAGCAAGTATATCTGCGATACCGTTTGGGTATTCGTATTTCGGCAAATATCCATAACACTGAAACCGGCGAACCAGCGTCTGGAGACTGAACATACACCCATCTCACAGGATACTAGCAATTCTGACACCGCACGCGCCTGTTGGGAGAGAGGTATATTCACGATAGCAGGGTTCACCACAGCATCACCACAATCAACCCATATTCTTCATGCGAAAAATCATCACCCACCAAAATTTGATCGCGTCCTTAATGCCACTGCACAGTTGAATAACGTATCACCCCGCACGGTCACTTGCGCACCCATCGCACGGAGATCGGCGAACCAGTACAAGAAGCCTCTACATGCATCCATCGCTCCCGTCTCACATTACCCAAAGCACTACCAGGACATTCGACCGTCCTTTGGACCTGCTCGGTCATAGGCATCTCGCAAAAATCATGGTCAGAAAATTACAGGACTGACCCCGTCACCACATTTCGCTGTACCGGCACACACCTCTAGGCTAGATAGAAAACAACTCCGTAACACCCACGTACATACTTCCTTTCCCCAACGTGAGCTCTTGCCTCCCCTGCACGAAAGAACATACACATCTCACATAAGTGAATCCCGTGGCCTCTGGTATATCCAGATATTTTAAATGAAGCATTGTATCGTGTGAAGCACGCGTAGACGGATTTAAAGTTTTACCAGTCATTGCACCTGTGTCCGTCCACTCATTGCATTAATGTTTTTCCGATTTTCGGACCAAGGTTGGTAAGGAAAAAGAGTATGTTGCGTGCTGTGCAGGCCTGCATCCCTTCGCACGCGAGTCACTCCATGAGCCACGCGTTAGACGCCGTCACTCGCGGTAGCTAAACTGTCCCGTTGACGAGTTAGGATTATTAGTCCTAACAGAAATGTACTCGGAACGACCTGCAAGCCTGCATGATAAATGCGTGTCTGTTTGTAGATAATGGGATCGCTTTTCCAGTTTAGTTGATCTCCGCAACAGGTCCGATTGCAGTAGTCAGTTAAACATTTACTCTTATCAAATTTGCTGCAACTAATATGTTCTATTTTGAAGCGATACTCAGAGGTTGGCATTTTTGAGGTTTATGGATGTTAACTAATGAGCCAAGAAAAACAGCCTTCGTGTAGGGTGCCACGAGGTCCAATAGGTCTAGCAGACACGAGCGTAGATTAAGTTCTCAGACCGAATTCGTGCGCAACTCATAGCAGCCTCTCAAGTCCACACTGCTGATGAATGCAATGTCGGAGACCTCATTTGCAGGACAGGAGAAAAAATACTCACGCAGCGCTGGAAAAAGGCAAAATGCAGTAAATCGTAAGTATGAGCATTTTTGGTAAAAAGGATAGCGGAGAGATGCGAAGAGGTAGCTGTACAGAGACGGATCCGAGGAGGTTTCATTTCAACAACTCCTTCAGTCTGGCCACCAACTCTGGATCCACGGCACACTCAGAGTCAGAGGTCGGAAGACTGCCGATCGCCCTGCGAAGGTCTGCTTTGAGGTCATCTCGCAGGGACAGCTTCAGCGCAGGCTTTGTGTTGACTGTGTCTGGGTCCAGCACTACAGAGCGCCGACCAGTGAGCAGAAGGACCAGACCACTCAGGAGAAACTCCGGCAGAGCCGGTGAGAAACGCAGGGCCAGTTCCGCGATTTTGTCAGCAAGAGCGCAGTCCTTGATGGCAACTAGGCAAGCAGGAAGAGAGGAGCAGAATAACTTGGACAAGGTTGTCGTCATCATTAAGGGCGTAACCGATGTCAACTGTCACTCAGTTGACTTTCTTACTTGTACTAGATCATGCCTGATATAGCCGGCACGATGAAGTCACAGACTGTACCTCTTTACGCGCGAAGATTCGCGATCCCAGATCCGGACAACCAAAGCCATTATCTTTGCCAGGGGCGGAAACAGAATACTGAAGGTGCAAGAACCACGTTCATGGCTTGAAGAACTGTGTCAACTTCCACGTTGACGTCTCCAAGTGGGCAGCGACGCCAGATCGAGGGGAGCAACACTGCCGAAGAACGAGTCCATGCAACTTCTGTCGTCTTTCTTGGATGGCCTGATATACCCTTGCGATATTGGCGCATCGAGTGCGGACTGTCTCATTTGAGACAAAGTCGGTGTACTTCACTCAAAGGATGGTCCTCAAAGGCAGCCGTAATTAAATGCCTCAAGTTTGCGCTTATCTTCCACGCGCACAGCCCAGCATTCACAAAACGCGGCAGACTGAACGGACGAATGCACGATACATGCGCATATTCTTTGAGGGAGAGATGCCGCGTCGGACCCTCCGTGACCAGGAAGATCCGCCACTACCGTACATCCGTAAGGTCACTCTTTCTCCTCTAAATGGGCGATTTTTCAAAATGTCACACCGTAGGCTCTCACACGTTCGGGAAGGCTGAGTAAAAGTGTTGTCTGAAGGGCCTCCGCTAAGTTGGCCATTCACTACAGGTCGTAGGTTACACCGAGCAGGGGAATAAGGCAAGTTGAAGGCTCTCGAAGGTTTTCAAATCTTCTTCCCATCTCTGTACTGGAGCTCACGCGCCAACGAGCACACAAGTTATTGAACAATGAAAACTTACCGTGGACGACAGCTGGGATTCTATGAAGGCGGATATGCGGACGTGAGTCAGCCCAACCGTGTATGATCTTTGAAAATAAAACTTGAGCTGCCCTAACCACATCAATTGTGACTTCGGTTGCTAGGTGGCGACCGCCTTGTGCCCGAGTCTTCGTTGGGAAAGGGGATGACGGCCAAATCCACATGGCCGAACGGCGGCACTAACATCCGCTCAGAATGTGAGTGCGAATAAAGTGGTCCGTCTCCGGGGCCACTGGGCAACCAATTCTCACTTCTCCCTGGACAAAGCAACTTAATTTGCAGGTTATTTCAAAAACTTTACGATATCAATTAACAAAAAAACAAGCACAAATCATATAAGAGGGACAGTTTAATAACTTCTTGTCGATCTCCGATGTCGCTGACTGCAACAGAACATGAAAGTCGAGCGCAAAGGAAACTGCCGAAAAGTATACACAGGGTTAAACTGGGGAAAAATAGAGCAAGGCTGTGAGGGAGATGACTCGTGTGTCGAATTTTTCGGCCAAACAGTCAAACAGTTACATTTCCAGATCTTGCTTAATGGCACATGGGGTGAGTGCGTGTGACTATCTGCTTGAACAGGCTCTGAGGAATCCATCTTCAATGTAATTCATCTGGCGCGTTAGAAGTCCAACGAAGAAGGGTACAATGCTTGTTTCTTAATGTTGTCCTTTATGAAACCTCTTACCCACGTGAGGGCCGAGGAAGCAGTGGAGTACGATTGGAGTGCGAGAAAAGCAGACGTGGACAGGATGGATGTCTCACCCGTCCAAGGCACCCAGGATCGAATCCCTTTATCTTAGCGGCATCTTCCTGTTTGAGGGTGATCGAGTGAGGCAGATGCAGCGAATTCCCCGCATGAAAATCCGGTTCACGTGCAAGCGGCGAGACAGAAATGTACATTACTTTTGTGACAGACAGAGGCACATGTCGAGCGACAACAGGTCAGAAAAGACAACGCATTTGGGCATCTGCGATCTACAATCCGGGCAACAGGTCATCGCAGGAGGGACATCCAACATAAATTAAAGGGAGAGGAATCGGTGAATGTGAGACTTATCACCAGCAACAGTACTGTTCAGACTAATACAACAATAACTCGTGGCATTTAAGCAACAGTTCCTCGAGGGCTGTCTCGTGAAAACTGTGAGGTACCGCTCCACGGCCCGGGGGACTCGGGCACTTAACAAGACCCGCCAAACAGTCAATTATGTATATATAATCTTCCACAGTAGGGGCCAAAAAATAATTCCCACTCACGCAACTGTTCGTCCGTCAACTCCTGACACATACAGGAGAGGAAGAAGTTCACCTTGTTGAGGAAACGCGTGTGTTGTTTTATCGAGGCCTCCGAAGCAGTGAGACGGTCGAGGACTTCGAAGAGGACCTGGAAACCATGGGAGGCGACAAATTGCTGCTGACATAGAAGGCTGGAACGTACCAGGGCTGCAAAGATAAATCAGGATGTTGACTAGATGAGGACACGAAAAAGGATGGTGGCAGATGCGAGCGTTAACTGGGCCACAAAGACAGGAAACAAGAGATCAACAAAGGAAACACAGGACGGTTGATTACTCTGTACCCGTCAATTTGTGTTCACCAATTGCCACCCACCAAAACAGGGAGTTAAGGGATTAGGTTGAAAGGGCAGCTTTTACTCAGACTGTCTCCAGTCCCTAAACGGGGTAGGTTCCTGGAAACGTGGTGGTCAGGGCATGTTCATTATCTTCGCAGCAACAGAGGTACTAACTGACGAATCATGCAGCAGCTTCAAAGCAGACTGCACGGGTTTGTAAATAGAAACGCAGGTAGATTGGAAAGCTGGCATGAGTGTTTAACAGCGTAGCGCCTCGTTCGGGGAGTCAAGGCACTTTGCTAGACAAGATACTACCTAAGTAGCTTAACCTCACAGTTGAAAAATGCTGGTATCAAATATTTTAACCGCACATGGAGATTGCAAAAAATGCACCTGAAATTCCCGCAAAAATGCCTCTGAGATTTTCCTTATCATCCTGGAGTGAAAAGAGCTTCAGAGAGACTTCCAGTAGACCATTATTGACGGCTATCTTCTGGGCCTCCTCATTGTTTTGAACGATGTTTGCCAAGAGATTTCCTGTTTGACAGTAAAGAGGGCTCGGTGGTTGATCAAAAAGGGTAAGGAGAAGCTCAAGGCCGCCAATCTTCAGAAAGATATCAGCCAGGTTTACATCCTCTGTTAAGTCAATCAGATTGTCGACTGATTCGGTTATCTTCGCCGTGGCCCCTTCATCGGTCTGATGAAGGTTCTCGATGATAATTGCGATGTTTTTACGCATCTCTTCAACAAGGTCTACTGTCATGCTTTCCAATGCTTCACGCAGCCACCTCGCCGTCTTGAAAAAAAGAAAACCAAGACGAACAATTCAATGTCCACCTACCGGTAAATTTAGATATGTGCTACTTAGGTAACGTAAGTAGACAGTTTATCTGATTATTGATCACTCACTGAAAAGCGCCAAAATAGGGTTTTTTAAGACATAAGCCCTAAAATATGCCAAATGCTTGACAGCAAAATGAGCGAGTAGGTACCTACCTCAGGATCCATCTGTTGGGCACTCGCCGAAAAGTCAGTACCGGCACTCATGCAGAAATTGAACAAACCCTGAAGATTGTGCGGGACGCGTTCCATTGATAATAGGCTACAAGTGATCAAAGATTCAATGATATGGATGAGTGGAAAGACGCTTCGATTACAAAATAACAGACACAAGTCCAACCGGAACACCTATTGGTATGTGTATTCGATCTGCAGAAATAGTCCAAATATGTATAATCGGAAAAAAGGATTTAACGCTACACTTCCTAAGAAACGCAAAAAGATAAAATAAAGAATTTAATTATTGTCCGGAATAATTGTCATTATTTATGGCAAGAATTGGGCAATTTGCAGCATCCAATTTGAAAATAGTTTCGAAATGTAAAAGGAACAGGTTGGGGCTCGAGGAAATTTGTGATTCCAGGCGACATAACCTAAATATAGGAAGAATTTATCAACCTTTTAAAGCAAAAGCTGAGCGTGACTTAGTTACGTAAGTAGGGAGGCTGATTTCGCTTAAACTCACAGAATACAGCTCTTAATAGTCTCAATACATCCGCCTCTCACTAAACCAAGGCAAACTTGAAGACAGGGGTCTCAACGTGAATCATGGAAGAAGCTACTCTGTCAAAACGACTGCAGTCCAGATATTCAGTCACCGACGTCTTTATTACTTATTTAGCTGTATAAAATAATGAAAACTATGCCTCTAACTCGCCAATAATGAATAATTTAAATATGTACCAAATAATTTTCAACCAAACAAAAGGAAGTAATCAGAAGGAGACAGCGACGCAGAAAACAGAAATAAACTAATTTTCTGTAATTCACTTGCAGGATACCAACAAGCTTTTACTCTACTCCACCTAATTCCCTATATTTATGTTTTGGGTGAAAAAGAGTTTGGACATCACAGAGAGACTGCCGTTCCCCAACCCAACCCACAAAATCACCAATTTTCGACAATGCAGATCGAGCGTGCGTACTGAGCATGTGGCTGACCCAGGAGTTACGTCGGAGAGCTTGTTTTATGAATGCTGTCAGTTCTAAATTATGCAAAAATATTGCAATACAACAGGCATTGGGTAAAATTTAATGTTTTACTAAAGAACAGCAACCAGTTTTCATCTATCAAAGAAGTCCCAAGAGGGACAAGGAGTCTGTGAAACCGCACAGGACACACTTGCAGAAAAATTAAAAATTACGTAGACTGCTCATAAATTATTGTACAAAGAATGAATAAGCGAGTAACATGCAAGTTCCCTGGCCAGAATAAGAAAAGAAACTGGTAATATGGGAACCCAGCAAGAATGGGACCTGTTGGTTGGCATAGGTCCGCGTAAAGTGGCGTGTAAAGTGTTTACAAACAGTAAAACGATCTTCAGTTAAAGTAGTGAAATAAGCAAACGTGTGTGATAGGGGTAAACAATCGCGGAGCACAAAAAAAAATACCAGAGAACGAGAGTTGGAACCTGGTAAACCAGCTACACAAGTAAATTTCAGCGAGTTCTATGACCATCAGCAATATATTCCCCATATTACAGATTTCTTGTAGGGTGGATATTCGCCCAACAGTCGAGTTGACAATTAGGAAACGCAACTTGTTTCAAACATGATGAGCAGTGAAATCCAAGTTACCTAATGTCGAGAAACGATTCATGCGACAGCGGACACATTGTCCGGCTGCCTTCTTTCGCCTCACCGTACTGAAACTGGCAACAGCTAACTATGAGGAGGTTTGAGCAGAAAATAAAAAAAACTAGTCGTAAGCTAATTATATTCTCGAGAATAGGTCGCAAGAAACGTAAGGTTACGATCACTGTTGCTGGAAAGATGGGACCTCCGGGAAACGACCTGAATTTCTGATTGCGAGATGACCTGCTTTTCAGAAATTGAATCGTAAGATTGCGCGTCCGTCGTGATAACGATGATACACGGGTGAGTGTGGAATAAAAGTGCTCAGGAACTGGAATACAATTCGGCTAACACTGATATCGGGCAACTGCGGTCGCTTTGGAAGGTGTGCCAGCTCTATAAAACTAATGCCATTCGTAGACAGAACACTCTAGTAGGAGTATGCTATCAACTTCCAAGCCCATCAAGATCGATTTCTCAGTCACTGTCCAATTTGAAGACGACTCAGCGAATGAGAATAACCTTGAGTTAGGCCCATCAACTACGGAAATGCCCAGGTGAGATGCAAACTGGAGAAAAAGCAACGTCATTCAGCGGAAATTTGCATATGCTCTCTGACAGTATAAACCGATGAATAACACGACCTTTTAACCACAGGTTCGAGGACATTATAGATTAGCCAGATGACAAGTCACGATGTAAAAAACATCGTCATAAAATTATTTAAGACGTTTCCACTAAGCTCTTTATAGTCATCCTACCAAATCGGTACCGCTTTGTCGTTGAAGCACGGGATAAGGGGATAGGAGAGAATTTCACCCGCGGTCAAGGTGTTGATATTTACCTGTACTTCCGGCGAGCAGCTGAATAACGCATCTGACACCGGTAAACTAATCCAGTCCGTTTCATGACACGTGGTTCGTCGTTTAACCCTGCCCCTTAAAATTACCTGCCGTTGATCATTCTGTGTGATAACACGTTACTGAAGATAATGAAATGGAATCAAACCTACTACCACAGAAAAAGTACGAAAGTCTGTGATTACGAAGAAAGTTACCATTTTGACGCCACTTCAGACTTCTGTCAGAAGTAAGCTCGCTGACCACCCCCAGTCAAGCACGCGAAAGAACATACTCTTTTAAGCGCACTGGCGGCCACCTCAGTGTTGCAATAGGTCTTTGTCCGGGTAGTTCAAAGCTTGACAGATATGAGAATACCGCGATTACAGCCAGCCCATTATATAACAGAAATGTCAATATCAGATGAGCCCCAAGGTATTTTAGCTGCATCTACAAATTGACTCATATAAGAATTATTGTAAACCCAGTAAGCCGGTGAAAAGAAAAAACAACGGACATTGGCGCTACAGGCAATACTATTACAAAACCAATGCGAGATGTGGTTCGAACACATAGAGTATAATAAAAGCCCACAACGCCTAGCGTAATTCAATGACAATGTGATGGCTCGTTCTAAAAATAAGTCTCATGACCTTACCTCAAAGAAACAGTCAGTGTCAGTCAGAAAGACATCGTAACCCTTACTTGAAGACCGAAGATGGGAAAGTTAAAAGTAATGAAGAAAAAGGGCAAAACTAGAGTGAAACAGGGAGAAAAGAAAATAGATAATGGATAAGAGGGAAAGGACGGGGAGGAGAGTGACGGGACAGCGGTTACCCAGGCAGTGCGGGCGTTTACAGGTGCATATATGGGCGAACAGACTTTTCCGACTAGAGAGCGGCTATCTCGAATTTACGGTAAACTAAGAGGCTTTCGAGCGACTCGTATGCATTCATGCCAAAATTCTCCCACACTAAAATACCTGTATTTATGGAATCGGTAGAGTTACTCTCGTCCAATGCGGATCGAACAAACACCACGATGACACCAGCGAAAACCTTCAACAACTCTGTTTACAATTATCCCGCCTGATTTTAATCACAGTTAAACGCTTTAGTCCATAATTTAACATTAAATCTAAAAGTGTCATGAATTCCTTGTTGCTTTTCTGCTATAATGTTCATCTTTATGTAACCACTAAGGGATACCGAAGGTATTCACAGAAAGTTTGACAGGTTGTGAGGATCAGTGCTATTCATTGGACGACTGACGGACTGAGTGTTAGGCTGCAATGGCTCCTTCTCAATGTGGCTATTATGACACTCCCACTCAAATGGGATCCAAGCCACCCCTCCCGGTGTTTGCTGTGTTCCTTTTTACGTTGGATCAATTCAGGCGTGCGTTTCAAATTTGATTTGAAAATTTCAAGCTCAGGGGAATTTACTCCCTTCAGTATTTTGGTCTACTGGACACTGGCGGACTTTCATTATTCAGCTTTTTATCCAAGTCGGTGCCACCTTTATTTTCATCTGCTTAGAGCAGGACTCCAGCTGAAAGGACAAATATGTTCCTGACAACTACTTACCAGCTGCTCTACGAGACCTTGCAATCTACGAATGGCTGAGTCGTATCGTCATCTTCTTCATGTAGATGATATGTCTAAAAACTTGGTTCCATAATTTTAAGGATATTTATCGTTTTTAAAATCTGTCATGGTAGGCAAAAATGTACCCAAGGCCAAAGCGCAAAATTTGTGCCAAAAGCGAGAATTGAACCAGGGCACCAATTTGCGGTAAGCTGCATTGCTACCACTAGACCACCGTCACATGTGGATTTCACTGAATTGAGTTTATATGATGGAATAAGCACAATTAATAGTATGAATGACTGTAATTCTGGACGTACTTCATTAAAATCGGCTGCCATACGCTAAAGACACAACTTTATAAAATTTACGTTTTACCTCTGCAAGATTACTGCTCAATTTTATTTGGCATAACGGACTCAGGGGGTCAAAGGAACTAGAAAGCATTCAAAGACGCTTAGCCAGATCCTTGTCCAAAGTGATGGCATCCAAAGCTCATACGTGGAATTATACAATAGAAACGGTGTTCGACCCCTCTAGCTCAGAAGACTACAAATGGTCTCACTTTCCTATTCAAAATCACGCATGACCAAAATATTCTTAAAATAAATATAAAAACAAATCACAACGGCTCCCGAGACACTATAAATAACAAAAACAATATGAAAATTCACAAATTTGAAAAGACCCAACGGTCAAACCTCTATTCCATAAGATACGCAAGAAGTTCTATCAGAAAAAAGTCGAACACTATAAGAATTTAAAATAAAAACCAAAAAATATCTGTTAAATGATACTATATATCTATTTTTTAATAATATAGGACATTTTTCAAGTCAGTTTTTTGCATAGAATTCAGACCGAAAGGTCTCCGATGCTGACAAATTCGGAAATAAACAGTTATACATGCGTCTTATGCCACGACGGAATTAAGAGCGGATCCTTCCCCACGCTGTCGGTGATAACCACTTCACTGGAACTGGAAACGCTGGTAGATATATGACGTAATTTTCTCAGCTTTGGACATGGTCCTACCCATGAGCAGCCGTCAATCTGCATATAGACGGGATGCATTTACTTAGAAGTCGTTGTCGTCAATAATCAAGCAACAAACCCAAGCGTACTTTAAATGCGCGTCTTATACGCTTCCGATGACGGTCGCGGCCATTCCACAGGAACTGGAACAGGCCAAGGTCAAGGCGCGCAGCTGGTTTTTAAAAGCTAAGTGAAAATTATAATTTTTTTCAGGATTTCTTCATCCCAAGCTTAAATTATTACCTGATGTTTGGATAAAAGTTTGCGTTTTTAACACTCTATCACCTACTTATACCTGTGGTGCTCGTCCTCTCCTTCAAATGGGGAACCTTTAGAGTCAACGTTTTCACCCTACATAGCCTCATTATTAGTCAGGTGAATCTTTTATACTAAGAAGTTTTCTCAAGCACATATAAAGGTCCTTAATTAAAATTGTGTGAAAAAATGTGCCGCAGAAAATCATTTGCCTCATTTTTCTTAAGTTTGGACAAATTAAAGCCTCCTCCAAGCAAAAATGAGAGCAAAAATCTCAGATTGTCACAAGCTATCAGCCGTTGAACCGAAGCGTTGCTTGGTTGCATCTAGTAGTCACAGCATCGCTTTGCATATGCAACCAGCTGTCAAAGCTAAGCAGCTTGATCTTTCTGCCTTACAAAAGTTTAATGTCTTTA
>WEDG01005188.1:0-46992 GCA_017591395.1 Schistocephalus solidus
ATTTATTTATTTATTGCCAGTTTACGAGGTCAAAAAGGTATATATGGTAGGGGTCCAGCTGACGGTGAAAAAGAAACTCACTGAGTCGTTCTTTTAGGGTATTTTTCGGGAGAAAAACTGCGGCTTGTTGAACCGATTAAAGTTAAGGACAGGGAGGTGTTGACACAGGTGCACAGTGGCGAGGGCCCATCCGGAATGAAGTCAATGCCTTTTTGTATGAACATTGCGATTCCACTACCACTACGTCCATTTCTATCCATGCGGATAAGCTGAAATCCGCCTATCCTGAAGTATGTGCCAGCGATTTGTTCATTAAACTATGTTTCAGTTAGAGCTATGAAGTCAGGCTGTAAATGGTCCACGACCAGTTTAATTTCATCCATTTTGTTCAATAGACTCTGCACATCATGCATCCTAAATCTTGCTTTCTTCCTCGATTTCGTAAAGATTTTGGTTCTTTCTTCCACATGGCGATTATTGCTGGATATTTTACAAGATATATCCAGTCTCCAGTCTGGTTTCAAATCTATAGGCATTTGGTACGGCATTTGACCGGGGTGGTTGCCATCAATTTCACTAGATGTTCTCATAAAAACGAGTGCACCGTTAAAAACCAGGCTTAATTCTCAAATGAACCTTCAACCGACCTGCAGAAGGCCTGATCTGCTTTATCATACTGAGCAGGCCTTACCCTGCAGCTCCTTCAAATCAGCGGAATTTCAGATACTCGGAAACTATCATCCGGTTACAGATGTGGTTGTGAATGTGGATAACTGACTTAACATTTAGGACACCACCAAATTTCACTGCAGAGAACCGCCCTTTGCATCCGAATTTCAACGAACTGACATTTTATCATTTAAATGAAAAACATTGACTTAGTTTCCCGATTTGAATTTTTTCCAGAATATCTGCTGGCGTGGACGCACGCGAATAAGTAAATCCATATTTAATCTACTGCACGCGGCGTGACTCTCAGGCAGTTTACAACTGTGCGATATTCTGAAATTGGAATTAACTGCTTAAAAGTTCCAAAAAGTTCACTTTTTCAAGAACCTTGTCATATTCTCTTATTTTAGACATAAGTTCTGCATAGCTATTAAAAATTCAATTTTGCATTAGCCTCTTGAATTGTGCACGTACAACTAAGGCTTGATACTGTGCTATAGCATGCTAGGAAGTGGCCACCAAACTAACATTTTAGGGATGAACGACTTAGCGTACGAAAGTCCTGCAGACCATACTCCTTGAAAAGTTCGGCCGTGTCATCATTTTTGGGTGACACAAAGTCATGGTTGTGATCCATTTTGAAGGACTTCAACATGATTCCGTCCTTCCTTCTATGGACAACATTGAAAAATGCGTTTCATCCAGGACGTCTAGCAATATAAATATGGGACATCAAACATTTTCCTAGGAGCCAAAATACAAGCGTTTTGTGGCTAGCAGTAACAAAATTTTCAGCGTTAACAGATATCATTGGATATTTATGACAGCTCCTCGTCTTGAAGTAATAACCGTTGGCTAAAAAGAGATTATGTCAATATCGCTTACTTGGAAGAACTTCTTAATGGCTTCCTCAAGGTCCCTCAGTGACTGGAAGTATCGGCCACGCAGAATTTCGTGGAACTTAATATCGACAACAGAAACGGATGCCATCATATCGCACGTGAAAGTGTTCGAAAACTGCGCTACACAACCTTTTATAGCGCCAAATCACCCAATCACGTGAGAGCGCGAGGATGCCTTCATCAGCAGTTCCGCATTCGGTACTAACGACTCACTCGCATTGATCTGCCTGTTCTTTATCAACTTGTCTCTCCTCAACCATTTGGGTCTGTTAAAGGATCACAACTCAAATGCTGTGTTTAAAACAAAATTTTGCGCCAATACTTTGTTCACCCAGCAGAATTTGTCACCGATACCTTGATATAATTTTTGTTGTGTTACGCTCGCTCGTTGACGCTTGCGCTGGTTGGTGCCTGATAATCGGCCTCAATTTTACGCTCACACACGCACGCAGGCGCCTCCACCAGAACTTTTCTTTAACCCTCCTACCCTTCCCCTCTCCCGTTAGCGTGCACTGTATGTACCCTGCTCCTCGGAAGTCTGTGCAGCCGTAATCAGGCCGTGTAGAGCAAATGCACTCTGGTCGGTACTGCTTTTTATCCAGGTCCTAAGCATACTACCTCACTTCCACCCAGCTATGCGTGGCTCTGACATAGGTGTCATGACGCCGGTAAACTGTTATCAGGGGGGTGCATGGTGTGTGTGAGCGCAAAAATGAGGCCGATTATGAGGGGTCAACCAGCGCAAGCGTCAGCGAACGAGCTTAACGCCGGATTTTTTTTAGAGTTAGGGTACAGGCATCGCCCTAGTAGCAAATTCATACCACCCTTATAGCGAATCCGAGCAACTACGGCGCTAGCGCAGTGAAAGTCCAGTGTTGATTAGTAAGGGCACTTTGATTGGCTGAGGCGGCAGCTCCCCTTCAGGAAGACTAGTCCGTGACGGCAGCAACTTTGGAGCAGCCGTTGCCGGCAACTTGACAGAAATGTTATTAGGACCGAGGCGACAGAGTAGCTGTGGGAAAGTCGTAATATCTATGTCCGATTAATAGCGGATTTTGTCCGTTTGTTCGCTGTGGAACCAATGGCGAAAAGTTGTGATACGGTGCTTTACAGCAGCAGCGGTAAATACACCTGGCTCAACGAAGTATACATTTGCTACGCAAGCATGGCGTCGCCGTCGCCCACGATTTGCACTTTGTTAACGTTTTGCGGACGGATTTTCTGCTACAGTGACGCCAAAGCCAGTTTGGACACGGCACAGTGTGCATATCGTCAACGGTCTCATTTTCGCGCTCACACACACACCGACTGCACGCGCCCATAAAAGGAGACGATTTGCATGGCTTTCCATCCAGCTTTCTGGGCTGCGCCGCTGTTGGTGTAGTGATTCCTTTCCTAACAAAATGTTTCTTGCGTCCAGGTTTGCCGTCTTGAACGCTAAGGCGGGTACAGTTTGACCCCCTACCAAAGTGATTTTTCCTCGATGTGAGCTCTCGGCTCTATAGCAAACCTTACCCCGTCCCATGGTTGACGCCTTCGGCCGCACGAAAAGCGGAAGCTTTATAGATGCTTCGTGTCCAATTTTATTACATGTCGCAGGCGGCTCACAATCGAAATCGGGAAGCTGCCGGATCGAGTGGGCTGCTCAATGCGTTGGGCTGTGACCATGGTCAGTATCTTATTTGAGAATTGGAAATTTGTCCTGAGACCGACCTGTGCACTCCCAGAAGCCTATTTTTATCCCGGCGTGGCATACTCGAGAAGAGACTACCGTCTCAGTCGATCAGAAAGCACTGACTCTGGATCATCCTTGCATTGCCGAAAATGTGGCCATGAATATGCCATCAGGAGCATAAGTGAGTCGCTTCAACCTAAAAACACTGCTTGATTGTACACAAAGCAATACTACCACGTATATATTGTTAGCTCGTCCGGCATCAGCGTGCTCACTACGCCTGTGTCTCGTATAGTGCCGACAAGAAAGTAGTGCATCGTTCTATTTTCAGGGCAGTATGAACTCCTGTCATATGAAGAAGGCCTCTATACCCATTAAACCTCTTTATACACCCTTCTGCTTCGTCCCTCGCGCATGCCCTAGTACGCCGCATCCATTGAAATATGTCGAAGTGGCAGTAACAGTTAATTTTTTTTAAAATCCCGAACTTTATTGGACTCTCAACATGATGGGTAGATGAAGGAAGGTGTTGTTTGTTGATGAAAACATAAGCGACGAGCGCATTGTAGTTAGACGCAGTTCAGTCATGCAGATAATAATCACTCTAAAAGTAGCCCACTCGCAGCCTCTCCTTGTAAAACTTTGACCGAAGTTATAATCCCAGAAAACCTCCAAGGAACAGCCACTTTTTACTTATTTAATCTACTCTAAAGGATGTTGTGTTCTCTTGTGGTTTGGGAACTTTTTGTGAAATTCTCCGTCTACGTGGAAATTTCTCAGTTCTTCCTTAATTAATTTCATCGTTATTTTGAAATGGTGACCCTAGAGTGTATCGAGGGACCGCCCAGGCTGAGACCGGACGCCGGTAGGTCGTTTAGCCACATCGTACGCTTCTTGTTGGGTAACTGTTTGCCCAGCGTTTCCATCTCGTATCCTCCATTAATTACCCAGTTATTTCTATAGTTTATTCCACAGATTAGTTTGATTTTCAGGATATCTTGTTAGAATGACCTTAGTAAGCTTCCAGGGCAAGTGATTATGAAAAGGCTGGAGTTCAGATTTTAACAAACCTAGCATAACCCATTACATGGGGGTAGTAATGGATCAGAAAGCAAACCAAAACACTCCCTCTAGGTTTAGTATTTTTACCCAACTATTAACTGATCTCGCCTTTTGAAGTGTAGCTCAGTTTCCAGCACTAAATGCAGTGTAATGCGTGTGACGCCTAACTAGAAGGACGGGGGCCTCAGTTTAACTTGCTTGAATCTGGGGAACTAAAAGATTCCTATATTGTATGTTTTTGTGCCTCATTCGCAGGTTTGTTCCCAACATCCTCTCCTACTTCCTCTCTCTATATTTTATCCTTCCAACCGTTCCAGGATGCCAAGCGTTCTCCTTACATTGCATGATTTCCCTCATGAAATAATTTTCAATGGGAACTTACTGGCTATCAGCTTCGTAATATTTTTTTCTTCGTAACCTGCACAAATGAAGCTCCGAAAAAGTAGACACCATCGCTGGGACAAGACTTTTATTCGCCTGACGTTTCGGATTCTTGCTTGAACCCATATTCCGAGGCAGATGCATCCGATACTGTCTCTGAAGATGGGTTCGAGCAGGAATTCGAAATATCAGGTGAATAAAATTCCTGTCCCATCGATCACTTCGACTTCTTCTGATTTACTTCCTAGGACTCGCATTTTTCGCTTGTGTCGTCGATATATAAACCGAAAAGCAGAATATCTGACACATTTCCAGGCACTCTTGTGAATTTTCTGGGCCGTCGCTTTATGTTTCGACGTGTGGCCCCTCGTCTTTGCACGAGTTTAATTAAAAACTGTTGCAGATTATTGTGGGTTCGTGCGTCTTGGGGATTTTTAACCACAATCTCTCCCGATTTTGTCCTAGCTTGGGCGCCTCCTTACCAGGCACGCGTGTTGCCTGCCCCGTGTTCTCTCGGGAGCCTTTTCAATCATGCGTAAATTGGACTCCTCGCCTCGGTTGGCTCGTCTGCGTACTGAACTCCGGAAGCGCAATTTGGATGCCTACTTTCTGCCAATGGAAGATAGCCATTTTAACGAATATCTAGCAGCAGCGGATAAGCGTATTGCCTTCATTTCCGGATTTAGCGGATCTGCGGGTACAGCTGTGATAACGATGGATAAAGCTGCGCTATGGACTGATGGCCGTTACCACGATCAGGTAGGATTATTTCTATGGCTGTTTTTGCTATTACTTTTGGTTGGGCCTTGATCAGGTTGCAGTACTGCTCAAAATTATATCTGAGTCTCAGTCCAACAGTCCACCACTCTACACAAACACACCTAATGACCTCGTCTGTGCGTACTACATACAGGACCTGAGTTCTTTCTGTCGGGCCTTTATTATTTTCAGTAATGCCCCTGGAAAAGGTTGTTAGCAAGACAGAATACGAAGGTACCATGCAATTTTAAGATCTTATTACTTACTTTTTCCCTCCCTTTCTGTCACTTTTGTCAGTTTTTTTGATACTGGTTAAGCAAGTGGTTTCCAAATGACGTTTAAATTCCCCTATTTCGTTTTCGCATATCGTGCACATTCTTTTAATTCATGACATCGGCGTTGTCCAGCTGAGTTTGAGGTCGCAAAGGTCAATGGCACAGTAACTTTCTGTCCTCGCTTGAGAAAAAATGCCATAGCTGTTATCACTGGTTTACAGCAAAAGCACTTGTACTTTACTACAGGTTGTAGGGATGTTACTTAAATGTGCATGGTTAAATGTTACACTGTTCTCTCTTTCCTTACCTCAAAAATATATTCACCTGATATTAGCCATGAAATTTATCCTCATTAGCCCTATATGACTTAAGTGTATTACTCTCCTTCCAATTGGACCGGTAGCATTTCTCTACAGAAACCTGCAGATGAGTCTTGCAAACTACTTATATTCGTGTTCGTGCAAAGGTAAAGAGACTAACAAACAAGGATGCTATTTAAATTTGTTGACATGGGCAAAACTTTGCGCTGTTTGTCTACTTATATCAGTTTTTTATTTCTGAATACAGGTCTTTACTATTTCTTATCTCCATTCAAAAAAGACCGTGAGCCCTTTAAGCGTTGGCTTTCAACTGTTCTGCTCGGACGTCAGGTTTTAAGATAGAGGTTTCCTCTTATCATCATTTAATTTCGTCCGGTCTCAGCCAGGGAGCATAATTGACACGTTAAAACTAAAATTTCAATGCGTGTATTGGTTGAACATGGTCAGCATAGCAATTTGAATTCCTTTCCTCCCCATTCGGGGCAAATACCACTAATCAAATAAACAATATATATATCTGTTCCCGAGGTTGTCTTCGGACGTTCATGCCGCTGAGTGTTCGTCTGCGTCCTTGGCATCTTCTTGCGTCGTGTGGTATCTTACGGCTGTCTTACCTTGCATCGGCTACGTAGAAAAGGTTCCTGTGGGTAATCGTTGAAACCGAGTGTTGTTCCTCCCTGCTGCCGTTCGGCATTCTTGGCAAGCTCCAGCGTCGTTTTGTGTCCTAACAAAGGTGCTCATCCGTGGTGGATTCCTGTGCAGTGCCGACTGCAACATACGCACGCACGTTTTCGGGACCCGTGAACATTTCAGGTTACTATAACTTAGATGTCTGCATTAACTGGCCTCGTGAGCTTGGCGTTGTATTCGTCTTTGCAGGACCGCTGCCCATCTCAAAGCAGCTCAAAACGTGTCAGGACACAGCTCATCAAGACTTCGAAGCGCTCCTCGAACCGTTGGTAGAGGAGAAAATTAATTGAATGATTCGCGGCCGCAGATCATCACGCATGAGGGGTACAAGTGTGCTATCGTTCCAGAGTCCCCCTGTAACCGTCTGGTCGGCCCGATATTCATATGCAAAAGGGATCGTTAAGGCGTTTGCGTACGGAGCAACTTTATGTAGTTGATTTTTTACAGCCGCCGGGTTGTTATTTTTGTTTAGTCATTTGGGTTTTCAGTGGTCTGCTGGCCGTCGGCTAACTCGGGATCCTAGGTCTCTGGCCTGCTAGAAAATCAAAAAAATCCCAGTTAAGTGGCAGCTGCCTTATCTGTTCAAATTGTGGTACCGGCTAACCTTTGGTGAGCGTTTCCGCCTCCCCTGTCAGTCACTCCAGCTCACCAAATTGCGTTTGTGGACGTTCTACTCTCCAACCTCGGCGTCCCCCGTAAGTCTAAGTCGAGAACACAAGCCACAGCTCTTCAGTGAACTTAAACTGCCCGCATCTTACGGATTAGTGTAGATATGACCTCTTTTTATTCATAAATTCCAAGGAGACTTATTTATTCAGCTCTTCGGCACGTCTCGTAGAGGTTGGAGGCGACGGCCGCAGTGGTGGTGGCTTTTCCGCTGCATTCGCACTATTTCGCTCGCGGTTGATTCGGTCTTGCTGACGATCGCTCTGGTCGTCAGTATGTCTTTGCGGCCTCTGCTTGCTGCGTAAGCTGATTAATAGATCATTTTCTACTCACAAGACCTCTTCAGCTATTATCTGGCATCATAGTGATTAATCTTACAACATCTTTTTATTTTTGTTAATGGGAACAATCTTTGAGCTACGCGTGCTCAGGCTTGACATGTTCTTGTCCCTCTCATTTCCTCCCCCACTTCTTTTCCCCTGCCTAGGCTGCCCAAGAGCTGGATGAAAACTGGACCCTGATGCGGGAAGGTCTTCCAGAAGTTCCCAAGTTGACTGATTGGTTGGTTCAGACGACTCCCCCCTGCTGCAAGGATCGGTTTTGATCCGCAGCAGTTGCTCTTCTTCGCAGTCGAGACGAATGTTCGCGATCTGGCGCAAGCGGAAGCCGTGATTTCTTCGGGGGCTGCTCCAAGACAGCTGATTCCGGTGACTGGTGCGAATCTGGTCGATTGCGTTTGGGAGAACTGGGAAGATGCAGCCAATCAGCGTCCACCTCGTCCACACCAGCCCATCTCAAGCGTACCCGTCACCTTCGCGGGTCAGACATGGCAGGAGAAATTAGATAACCTGCGAACTCAAATGGCGAGAGAGAACGTGGGTGCGGTGGTGGTATTTGCTCTGGATGAAATCGCCTGGCTGCTGAACCTCCGTGGTGATGACATTTCGCACAATCCCGTCTTCTTCGCGTACCTTGTGGTCACGCGAGATGTTTTACATGTTTTCATCGACGCTGAGAGAGAAGCGGGGTCAGTGGATCTTGCAGAGTACTTTTCATGTGATTCACACAAGGTAACCCCCTAACCCTCATCAAATGGGACTCTTTGTGGGGTGGTGAAATGGGCGTTCCTTGGAACGTTTTGTTCTTTCAGTATCTAACCCCGCCATACTAAAAGCCACTGATTAATAAGAGCGTTGGTTTTCTTCACGTAGTAGTTATATGAATATGTTGGCTATGTAACTATGTATGTTAGTGCCAAGTTTGCAAAGAGAACCTCCGTGAAGATGGGGCCTCGATCGCCTGGCCCGGCGACGTCATTCCTCTGTCGTCTTGAGTTTAGGCTGCCCGCGAGGAGTCGAGACGCCACCGCCGCAGCAGACAAGATTGCAATCTTCCGCCGTAGGTGTCAACTGCATCAGAAGTTGGGGGAGGACGCGGAACCCATCGGCTGGCTGGCAAGGCAGAGAAAGTTCAAGGACTGAGAAACTTATTCTTGACTATCAAGACCGTCCACAGCCCTCAAACCGCCACAATTGCGTTTCTGCTCGGTTTACACGGAAACAACCTGCCATCAGAAAAGGCGCAGATTCTGGAGCTATGGACGTAACAATGTAAAAACTTCCTCCATCTGCTGCTTTGCTATTCTAGGCCGTCAACAAACTTTGCCTTATTAGTATGATCGTTTGGCTTCCCTGCAGGGCGACCGTCAAGGTGGGGCAGCATACACCGTATGTCCATTTTAAAGGTTCCGAAGGGCGGTTCAGCTCCATACGAAGTCTACGCTTAAACTTGCCTTTAGTCTGTAATAAAACACTTAAAATCACTGTTTCAGGCTACTTGAAGACACAAAAGACTCCCTTCGAATGCTACAATTTCCCGTTAACCCACTACCGAACCTGCGACAACCACCATTTATATGGTAGACGAGGTGTTCGCTCTCATCACCCCCTCTCCCCCCCTCCTTAATCGTGGGCCTGCACGCTTGGAACAAGGGCCCCGCCCAAGGCGTCCGCGTGGATTTCGCAAACATTGTGGAACAATTGACGCGACATTTCTAGCACGGAACTTACAGGAAAAAGCGTCAACATCTGAGGATTAGCCTCTACGCAACTTTTGTAGATCACCCCAATATTTCAAGTTTACTAAGTCATATGAGTTTTCGAAAATCAGGGTTTCAACTCGGATGTATTGAAGCGCAACTTAACGCCGACAAAAGGGCACGCGGCGCGGACATTGTATCTATCTTAAGACCATTTACCGTAATACATGTAGTGAAGCATGCTTGCATACTTATTTCAGCCCCTTTCAGCCTCCTACCCTCTGTCATGCTAATGGGAGCCTGCCGTGCATCACAACCAGGAATCGACGACAAGCTGCTTAACATGTGTTGTATCCAGACCGTCACTAGAACAAGCAATCGTTTACCCCCCGACAGTTGTGCGCTGTTTCCCACCACTGCGGCAGAGTCTGGCGCCTTCGGAGTAACCAGAAACGCAGAGGAAATAGTTGTCATACACAAGCCGACATCAGTCGTAGAGTATACTGAACCATCATTCGTCAATAATGGCAATCGATTCACTGTTGTGGATCATTTCTCCCCACTTGGAAGCATCAGATCAGGGAGTAGCCTGGATGTCGTAAACGCTGAACAACCACCCCAGGCCTATCTGCACGGTAAATGCTTACTCGGGGTCCAACATCTCTGTGTCTGCCCATCGTCACATTTAATCGCACTTTGAACGAAATTTACGGATTCTCACAACCTCAAACCACGAAACTCACCTACTCCTGTGGTATCTTTTGTTGCATTGTCGAAGCGTTCTATGCAGCAGATGTGAAACCAGGGCCCACTCACGCTGTCCCAGCAAACTAATCATGTCATATCGTCTGTCACAACTCAACTCCTGGAGCTAACCCACCTGCTTCACGTCTAACTAGTCTATTTATTCTCCGTTTCTGTTTTTTGCTCACTAACAGAAACCGACTCCAATTATAACACTTTCCTATAAATATTGAAAGCGTATTTAACCGCCTCCGCACTCCCTTCACACGATCTGACGATGTTACTCAATAATCACCCAAACCGCAGGCTAAACCTGGTGAAGATTGTCGTCGAGTGCAGCGGTTAAATTATTTTGGCCTAATTAAATAGCGTATTTAAGTAGTATGTGTACCGTAATTGTTATCCCCTCCTGGATGCCTGGTCTTTCTTTGCTTTGGGATGCACCATTCTGCGAATAAGGTTATACTTAAACATCTTACATATTTGAAAACGGTTGGTCCCACAGTTTGGTCTTATAATTACCAGGATGCTGTGACTATCAAGTTCGGCCCATCATTTTCAAAATTGCATTACATATGCATGTACACTCATGGTCATCAGTAAAACCTAAATTTTTCCTTTTTCTTACCGACCATTGCGCGTAGGAACCTGACCTCGAAAACATTTTTATCATCCTTAAAGGTAGAACTGCATGCCTACGGCGACTTTTTCGGTTGGATGTCAGAACTGAAGGGAAACCGAGCCATTGCAGGGGCCGGACGCATCTGGCTAGCGCCAACGGCCAGCTATGCTCTGATGGACACCGTTCCTGCCGACCTGCGCTTCACCGAAATCTCCCCTCTCTCCTCCGCCAAGGCCGTTAAAAATGAAGCCGAGCTGGCAGGAATGCGCCAATCCAATCTCGTGGACTCCTTGGCACTGTGTGATTTCCTTGCATGGCTAGAGGATATAAAAAATCCTGCCCAGTCACCGGCCGATAGTGCTTGTGACGTTGGTGCTGGTAGCTCCGACCTTGATCATTCTGTATTCAACCCCTGCGGGGTTATTGCCGATCCTCCCAAGGTTCTGAACGAAGCTACTCTTGCCAACTACCTCGATAGGATACGAACTGCGGCTGAAGGCTGCAAGGGCCTTAGCTTCTCCACTATATCTGCTATTGGTATGCTGCCCTGTTTTCCATCTTTATAGCTCTCCTCTCTTAGTTAAATCATCCTTAGTATCCTCATCACCGTCAGCTTCCCCGCAGTTAAGTAGAATTGCGGCACATCTACATTGTTTCCTATTCCTTCGTCTACTCTCTTACAATGACAAGACAAAACCGAGAGAACTGGACATGTGCATGGACGAATTTACTGGAATTGCCAAATGGCCCGTCTACGCATGTCACACACGAATCGGGCTTCAAGGAAGAGTGAGTTTTGCGTCTCACGATGGTGGGAGGCCACGAAGGCCGCAGTAGGAAAGCATTAAACTAAGTTATCTCGTCGGTTTTCAACCCGCGATTGTCAGGGTGCTGTGGTGAATGGCCATTGCTTAGACCCCGTCTCAAGACCTACTTTCAATTCGATGAAAAGTTCTATCAACAGGTTAAAGGGTAAGCAAATGGGCTCACCAATATCGGGTCTACTGGCAGAACTGGTATTGCAACTAGAAGAGGTTATGCGAACATTCAGCCAAAAATGAGCCAAGACTTGAGGTGTTTGGACCAACGCTGTCTGAAAACTCTCCTTTGAGTGAAATACGCCAACTTCTTCTCAAATGAGGCAGTCCACACTGGCCAGGATATCACAAGCCATTCGAGAAAGACGATTGATATGGTTTGAAATTTTCTTCATCGTCCGCCTCATAAGCTCAATTTCCATTTGGGCGCGTCAAAGAGAAGGATAGCTCGAAATCTGGCTCAACCCAGTTTGCCCAGAAATTTAGGTAGTTTTTGAAATTTCGGTATTCGGCCTACGTCGCTGGAGGAGAGAATGAGTCCAGCCTTCCAGATTCGCTGCCACAGATCGTCACGCATTAAATGGTACCATTCGCGACCTCATGTACTCCGACTAGGTCGGGCATCGCAACCCAGCTAATGAACGCTACGAGCCAACGTTACCCTAGGTTTGTTACAGCGGAACAGCAGAGCTGCACGGTTATAAGGTCACCCACCAGGATAAATGTTGCCATCAACATCGGTGGTCCTTCCGTCGAGCACGATGCGGACCCCTAGTGCCCACAGGGGAATTGTGGTGATCTGAGAGCGATTTGAATTAGAATTCGACTTTGACAGCATCTAACACACTCTACCTGTAACCACCCTTTTCCGATAGTGTTACCAAGTCCAGACGACCGAAACAGTGGCTAACCGGGTTTTCTCTTCGATCTTCGGGTGTCCCTCGCGTACTCGTTCCACAACTGACGTATGCCAGCCTTCAGCCCATCGGATATACTACCACCGAGCGTTGCCACAGGGCAGCCGTTGAATCCCACTCTTCAGTTCCACGGGCATAATTTGCGGCAGCACGTGGCTGCAAACTTTACCCTCTTCCACGAATCTGACGATGACGATTATCTGTAACCGTAGTTTTTGTTGTTTTTTTGCAGACGAAAACGGTGCCATTATCCACTACCACGTGGGTGACTCTCCGAATCCTCGTCCGTTAACAGCAAACTCCATGTACCTTGTTGACTCCGGTGGCCAGTACAGCACAGGCACAACTGACGTCACTCGAACGGTCCACGTAGGCACGCCCTCAGCTGAACAGCGGGAGGACTTCACCCATGTACTGAAGGCACACATTGGTCTGGGCACTGTGGTAGGTTGTATTTCACCAATTCTACGCCGCTAAGTGGTACTTTGTGCGACGTCCTTGATAAGGACCGTGTTGGGTGGCGAGGGCATCCCGCTCGTGAAGTTGAGGGTAATTTCACAGCGTCTGCTTCTTCCGCGTTTGCCTCTTCCTTCTCACTGTAAACGATTTGTGAGCCTCTATCTATCCACCGAGGAGAAAACTGTGTTTGGAGACGGTCCCTTACTGTGCATGTGCCTGAACATTCGTCACTGCGTATTAGACCTGGCATAACGGACTTTCCCTTCCCCCTTCCTAGGGACTGCGCTCTGAATAGGGACTATTCGACCGTCGCAAGCGTGTCCTACAAAATGGATGCACCGCCGGTGACTTACGTGTGAATCAGTTTATAGTGAGGCATACGCCGCAGTCTCTCCTCCCTCACCCACCTCTCTATAATGACAATACAGTGTTAAGGTGGCTGGAGTTGAGCTCCGGTGCAGCGGCTGACTAGGCTGGGCCACTCGCTTACGTGTACTGCATTAAGCTAAGCAGGTCTTCTACGCGTGCCACACGCGACCTGGTCACTATTGCATGTACCAGGCTGCTGTAAGGGTGGCTCTGATCTCACATCAATGGGGTGCCTGTCAGCCAGCTGGTGCCATGATTCGACACAGTTGATGACGTGGTCTGACTGCCTACGTCCCAAAACGTGCCACAAAACGACAGTTAATGTGGGCTTAGCGCTACCTGATGAACACGCATCTTGAGCCAGTCGGTCCACAGTTTTCTGTTCAACGCGGCCGTTTTGCGGGCGACTCACTCCATCTTTGACACCCAAAGTGCAAACAATCGGCTGAAGGTGGGCACCGGCGGTGAACTACCCTGCTTACTGTCCCAGTTGCTGGTAGAGGACTGCTGTGTCTCATCAATATAGGAGCATGATCAGACATGAAACGGGGCTGTCTCAGTCTCCACGTTTTAAAAATTTCGGCTTTAACAGGCTAGGGCCGAAGAAGCTAGCTTTACAGACACTAAATTGTCGTAAGCAACTAAATCGAATGATACTCTGTACAGCCGCTTGCGATTGCACAGGAGAGGAGTGGGGGGATGACTTAATGTTGTCAGTGAGTGTGCCACCTTTTAGCCAGAAATCACTTTTGATCCTATTGATGGCCTGAACAGAGTCGCATCTTGATCGGAATTATGTGATAAGTAGCTCGTCTGAGTAACGAATAACCCTCTTCAAATTAATCGCTTGTCCTACCTACTGGAACGCCGGCAAATACAAGCAAATAATAGTGAATATGTTTTGCCACTTTGTGTCTCTTTCAAAAGCGACGACTTTATTGGGTCGCTTAGAGGACAGGGGTTTGAATCCCAGGTCGTCCACGCTTGGATTTGGTATAACTGGCTGATGAGGACTAATAAGCTAGGAATGGCCATTCCGGCCTCCCTTGTCTTTGTTGGTACTCTATAATGTTTATATGTTACTAGTCGCCATGCGACTGCCTGTGAGGGCTCTAGATTGATCCCAAGGCACAGCGGAACAAGCCTGTTCCGTAATTTGATCGGTGAGCGCTACTTCCTCATAAGCAGAAGTGTTCTTGTTGCCGGGTGCGGCACAGCCGTGCAACGGTTCCCGCGATGCGCCTTGCGAATGTAAGGCGCGGACAAGAACAGCTGGTCTAACTCACTACCCGTTTGTTATTTGAGCGTACAGTGAGTGTCACCAATTTGGCGCGTCCCTGTGGACAGTAATGAAAATGGGCACTGACTGTTTTTTTCTTCATTCAATTATATCAGAGAGTAAAGAGGCAAAGGTAGTCTACGGCGTCAAAAGCACCGGGCTTACCCCTAGGTCAGTAGTAGTGGAAATGCGATTCTCTGATAGCATCACAGAGCCCGAGAGACATTCATCGGGAGGGGGTGTATTTGTGTCTTTTCACTGCCGCTGGCGACCCCGACTACTCATTTTAAAGACAGGAAGGTCCTGTGCGCAGCCCGCGGCAGCTGAAGCAACAGGGTGACCTTAGCCACTATAACCTTCAGGTCCAGTCCCGAACAGAAGGAGAATGACACCAGCTGGGAGGATATTGTTTTCTATGCAAATAGATTGGAATAAGTTTTCGGCCTGACGAAGGCACACGTCCGGCGCAGCGGGTGGGCGAGTCGTCACGGTGCCTTGAGCAAGGACATGCCTAGGTTGGCCTTAAAGTTCATTGGACAGTTTGGAGAGCTGTGATTGGCCAAAATGCCACTTTCCAAGTGGATTCGCAAGACCAAGCAGGGTGCGGAAAAGTCTTTCTGCTGGTTGACTGAATCCTCGGCTGCCACCCAGCTCTCTTGCATCTGTCTTGACAGGGTTTCGGATGACTACTCATGCTGCGCAGATTAGGCATATCTTTGATGCAATTGAGGTTGTGAACCGAGATGATGATCACACCTCGGGACGGGATCAAAATTCCAAAATTTAAGTTTTGCAATCTTATTAAGACATTTTTTTAAGCAATATCGGTAAACGCTTTCTGACATTTTTGTGGTTATGACACGGTGACTACGAAATTGCTTTTAAGTAGCATTCGTTAACGAGTGGGTTAGTTTTGAGTGTCTGTGAGGGACTTTCTCGAAAGCTAGCAAACTAAGCTGTGTGCTTTCGCTGTAACCCCACATAATTAGTGTTTTTTTTATTTAAGTATGCTTTCATGGATTTTAAGCCGTGCAGCATGGGCATTCTCACCTCCATGACTGTGCGTGTGCTTCTGATCCCTTGATATGCCAGAACTTCACGCTTGATCCCGATTTACTTCACTACTTTTTTTCGGTATTACAACACAGCTCTTTCCAGACGGGACTGCTGGCACTGCGCTCGACGTTGTTTGCCGTTCGCAAATGTGGCGAGCTCGCCGGAACTATCTACATGGCACGGGCCACGGGGTAGGAGCTCACCTCTGTGTCCATGAAGGCCCCATTGGTCTATCAGGAAGACGGTCCCAGGTACTCACACGCATCGGCATCCAGGAGCCGGGAATCAAAAAGAATATGGTAAGTTTTCATTTGCACCGTTACCCAACCCCCTCGAGAGATAGATACATGGGACAGTTCCTAGGTCCTTGCAGCAGTGGCTAAACCTGAAAACCTGTTCTGGGTTCTCAAATTACTATTATCAAGCCGCTCTCAGTAGTGCGACCATCAGCAACGTCTTTATTTCTGCTATCAAGGCGTTTCGACCATCGCAAGTGACGATGCCAATCGCTGCGCAAAGAGATGAATGCAACAGCGGTAGACTTGCACAGCACCTATCGTACTCTCTACCCCCTGAATACCATGTTCCGATGACGAGACAAGTAAAGACAACCGAAGTGTTCTTGCTGTCACAGCTAAACAGCCCGTTTACGCGTGCCGCACACAAAATGGTTCCCAATCCATATGTTCTAGGATATATTTATCGCAGGGTCTTGGATCTTGCATGGGTGAAATTGTGATAAAAGCCACATTAAGAGGGATGAGGAGGATAAATTGCAACCCACAGACCCGAGCTGCTGATAACGCGCCGTGGTAATTGCGCGTGCACCTTTGATTTACTGTGGTTAAGAGTGTGCTGAGGTGGCGTTAGGATGTATTCCTCCGGTATCGGGATTGCACATGCACCTCTCCGATTCGTACATCGGACTTTTGATGACATTGGATGCAGTGACTGACAAGGATAAATGGCCCATCTACGCGTCTCACTCGGGGCTGGTCGACACGACCTGGGGTAGGCAGAAAATTCGATTGGTGTCTGGTAGAGTTGCGCGTTTTTGGTTTAATTTGTCATTCCCGCTCCCCACATAAGTCATGCTTAAGTGACAGGACGGAGCTAATTTGTCTGCAGCCTAGAGGTGGTGCAGTGGCTTTGATCAGACAGTAACTCCCGTTTTACGCGTGGGTGTGGTGGCACGCCTAGAGGCGGCTAGGGCCTAGGGGCCCCGGCCGCGCCAGCCACCTGCACCCTCTCCCATCTCCGGTCTTCATGAGTCTGTCTTGACACCGGACATAGGTGGGGGAGGAGAAGAGGGTGTGCTAGATGCAGCGCAAGTCTACTATCACTTAAAACTAAATCACGCGCAAGTCACCCTTCTGTGGAGCATACGGTGGACCTCGTCGAAATCGACGGTTGAATTATCGTAATAAAAACTGGTGTCCGTTTTACGAAAACTAGCCTGGTTTCCTGCCGGTGAGGCCTAGCCGCTATAGATTACTTGACTTCACCCACCTGCGACAGCCTACAGTAGATTACCCAACTCATTAAATGTCGTGATCAAACTTTGAGGCGGTGGTATGACACACCTTTGATAGTGTTATTTTTGTTTATTTAATTGAATTGGTGCGTAGAAAGCTGGTTACTAATGCGGAGTTCATTTCAGATCTGTTTATTGAATGGAAAATGGGGTCGAATAGGGTCTAATCCGACGTTTCTTGTTATCCAGGAATTTTCCTACGCTGTTGAAGGCTGTGGATCAGAACAGTTACTTTCTGTGCATCCGTTTTACCAAAAATAGCTTGCCTCCCTGCAGAGATGAAGCCTAGCTGCCATAGAAGACTGGACTTTACTCAACTATGACCGCCTTAGTAGGCCCCAGTCCACAGGCCGTGCAAGCCCTAGCCTGAAAGTCAGTGCATTCGGCTGCGGGCATTTTTTTAGCAATACCAACAAAAATAAATTGGTCTGTGTAGACGTTCAGAGCGAATGCGGAGTGCAGGCGAGCCCTCAGGCTAATTCGCTCTCGAAAGCTCATCGTCAGATCTCGAATGCTGGGAATAAAGGTGTCAAATTCACACCTTTTGACCGAATATAAGCGATTATGATTGCCGCAGGCTCTAAAAATCAACTCCGACAGCATTTGTCCGATAATCTGCCGTTTCCTTCCTCCTCTCTCCCACCTCGTCGGGCACACAGTCTGACCGGCGGAGTATCAAACTTATGTAGTCACACTAGTAAGGAAAGCATCTCACCGTCAGGGGTAATGCAGATTAAATCACCTCTCAGTACGTTATATAATGAACTAAACGTTACTCACTGAGAGAAAACAACAGCGAGGATAGGTAGAGTATGTTAGGCACGAGCTACACGAAAATGGAGTCAGGCATGACCGGTTGTTTCATACCATTTTGTAGTCATCAGGAGTGTTTGGACTTTTTTCACTTCAGGAGGCTCTATTTGGCTAATAACACGATAGTTCCATCTTTTTGAACTCATTCGCCCTCGGTGTACGCGGTTTTTGAGGGTTCGGTGCGTTCGGCTCAAATTAAACTCCGAGTCAACTCTTTCTTTGTGACACGAGTACTCTCCTGTACCGTATGATACTGCGTGCGAGGAAGTCCGCAGGTGCCTACCCTGAGATCAACTAGGATCCGTTTGGATTTAGGAGAGAAGGGCCTCGATAGATCTGGTGTCCGGTGGTCCTTTCATTATGATTTCGATTCCCAACATGAGAGTGAGCGTTTTCGATTAATTTGGACTCAGCGAAATGTGAGATGTGAGTTAAACATCCGTTAGGAATGAAGTGAACGTTTTAGCAAGTTCAATGAATATTAATTTTGGAAGTGTTATCTCAATTTAGAGTACGAGGAAACTAAGTTAGCGTTCACCCACAATCAATATATTCCGAGGTGCCCCGATGGCGATTGGACAAATAATTCTAGTACAGCCCTGAGATCTACTCACTAAAATAAGTAGCAACCATATCAGCCTATAATACACTAGCCCTTTTCCCAACTCTGCGCCTACTCTTATTGGTAGATACGAGTACATTTCTGTGCGGTATGATAGCCTGTGCATGGGAGTCTGCAGGCGCCTAACCTGATGTCAGGTAGGACCTGATCTGATTTAGAAGACGAACCCTTTGAAAGATCTGGTTTCTGGTACTCCTTTTGATTCCCCTTTGTCTATATCCAGTGATTGTGCTTTTCGGCAGAGATACGGGCATTTTCGGTTGATTGTTCCTCGACGAGCCGTACTGTGAATAGTCTGGGATTCACCTCTGAGCTTATGCTTTTGACTCCATTTGAATTTTTCGATTTCTCCCCCCCCCCCCCCCTCCGCCCCACATCCTCAGGTGGTCACCATTGAGCCCGGCTACTACCTTCCCGGCAAGTACGGAATCCGGCTGGAGAATGTGAATATTGTTGTCGAAGCACCCAGCATGAGCGCCAATGTAGCCCCCACTTCCGGCCCCGTCGCCCCGACTTACCTTGCCTTTGAACCGATAACCCTGGTACCATTCCAGCGCAAGCTCATCGCACATGAAATGCTAACTCCAGCGGAAATCGAATGGCTTGATGCCTACCACGATCTGGTCAGGAGGGAGTTGACAGCTCGCATTGCTCACGATGCCGGTGATGATGGGCTTTTGAGTCCTGCTCGTCAGAGGACACGTGACTGGCTTCTGCGGCAGACGGAACCGCTCAAGATGTCCGCGTGAACACTCTCCGCTCACCCCCGCCAATATTCCCTCCAATATTTTGCTGAAAGTTTTGGAATTTTACTTTCAAAATAAAGCGTAGCTCAATCTAATCTAAATCTAATCATTCTCTTGCTTTTGATCCAAAGGGTACTTTTTGGCTTGTTCATCTAGAAACCAGTTACTTTCAAATGTCGTCTTTCCTCTTTCTTTTATCACGGCTTCCTTAGCAGCCTGATGCATGGAGTCTGGCGAGTTAAATAGTCGAAGTTGAGTCGGCAGACCTTAAAAATTTCTGACGCTTTGTCTTTTTCGTGTCCGAGTTGTTGGACGACATATTCGGTCATTTCCCATCAATGCTTGACGGGTCAGCCGCGAAGTTAGCACCTGAGAACACTCTTAGCCAGTGTGCAGGCAGTTATACCCGTCAAACTGCGTGCCATTAAATTTGGACTCGGTACGAAGCTGGCGAAATATGACGTCTTGGTAATACCTCCTCAACAGAACCCCGGTAAACCCGTTAAGTTCAAAAGTAGGTTTATTTGTCTCACACTCAAGACAACTGATACAGCACAATCCTTGAAGACGCCAACAGTGACCATACGACGTTCTTCCGCCGATCAGAACCAGAGTATCTTTTAGGAAAAGTTGTTCTGTCGCAGCGTACACTATGCACGATCGGAGGTCGTGGGTAAGACATCAGCTGCAAAGTCAGGCATTTGTTGATGGCAAGACAGTGTGATCTACTTTCAAATTTTCACTCTCTGAGCAGCTTGCAGGATGTCAACCGCGACCATTTTTTTCCCAGCTTACGTAGAGATCGAGTCTTCTAGGACATGTCATAAAGGTAAAGGGGGAAATGAATACGAGAAACTAGAATAAGATAAAAATAGAATGTTTTTCCTACCCCCCCCCGCTCTTTTTGGTTGAGTCTAGGGAAATCGGTACCTCCAGAATCAGAAGACCATTTGGCGAGCGTACGCGTGCTTTCTGTAAATTCGCATCGGACCAGTACATTTATGTATGAACGGAGTACAAGCTAAAACATGCGATCACTTATGTTCGTCTTGTCATCCAAGTGAGTTGTATGAATGGGAGGGGGGGGGTCGCGACGATAAGAGACAACTGGCTATGTGGCAGTAATGGTTTAGTGGGGCCTTGGGGCGCAAAGTGCATGTAGTTATGCCGTCGTCGATCATGCTGCTATGCGAGGAGTTTGTAGTAGGTTCGTTTGTGCGCACAAGACTGGCTTTCTCAACTTGAAGGCGGTGGCTATTGCTAGTAACCGCTGACCCAGTGACTTGGGTTAGTTTAGTCGCACCTTAAAAATCACACGGAAGGTATCGTTGGGGTCTGAACGATGCCCGGAATCAACCATGTGCGCGAGAATGGTGCTGTTTATGCTTTTTACTTCGCCTTTTATCAGCCATGTCGGGAGGTGTTCCCTTATTATTTTGGATAGGTGCCGACTCGTGTGACCAATATAACCTGCTACACAGGAGCAAGTAAATAAGTAGATCCCCATAGAGTTGGCCTTAGCGGACAACCTATCCTTACCTTCTCCGTGTAAAACCGGGCTGGTTGAGAATACTATCCAAACTCTCGCCGCTCGGGAGTTTCGTGAGATAGCTTGGTTAAGGTGTCTTCTGAGGAGTTAACTTGCCGCATCCCCTTGAAAGGGAACTTTTTGAAATAAGGTTTTCTTTACTGCAGTAAGTGTGGCGGGTTTTTCTGGTCTCGCGACCATATTCTTTGCAATAAATCTATCCGCATATCCGTTCTCGCGAAGTAGGTTCTGCAGCTTTCTAAACTCTTCTTTGATACTATCCACCGAACAGATATTTGTTGCCCTTTGCGCCAAACACTGGACTAGATTCAGTTTTTGATGGATGGGTACGAAACTCGTGGGTGAACGCTCAATGATCGTTAACGGAACTCACATGTCCCACTCTGCCTTGGGGTGCATTCTCGAGCCCCGCCAGCAGCCGCACAGTGACTGTTAGTAGAGGCAGGTGAACAAAGCCGACAAAGACAAGGGAGACTGGAATGGCCATTTCTGGCTCATTAGCCGTCATCAGACAGTCATACCCAACTCCAGGCTGTGCCCCGTCCGAGGCTCGAACCCGCGACCTGTTGATCAGAATACAAGGCTTTACCTATTGGGTTACGTGCTCGTGGTGTTGTCAGCTTATATCGGGAATTTCGACTGCATTCCTTAATGAACGCTCACCGATCGTTAACGAAAATCACTCATCTCGCTCTGTCTTGGGGCTCATTCTCGAGATCCGCCAGCAGCCGCACAGTGACTGTTCGTAGAGGCAGATGATCCAAGCCGAAAAAGACAAGGGAGACTGGAATGGCCATTTCTGGCTCATTAGCCGTCATCAGACAGTCATACCCAACTCCAGGCTGTGCCCCGTCCGAGGCTCGAACCCGCGACCTGTTGATCAGAATACAAGGCTTTAACTATTGGGCCACGTGCTCGTGTTTTCGACTTAGATCAGGAATTTCGACTGCATTAATGAACGCTCACCGATCGTTAACGAAAATCACTCATCTCGCTCTGTCTTGGGGCTCATTCTCGAGATCCGCCAGCAGCCGCACAGCGACGTTTATTAGTAGAGGCGGATGATAAAGCCGACAAAGACAAGGGAGACTGGAATGGCCATTTCTGGCACATTAGCCGTCATCAGCCAGCCATACCCAACCCCAGGTGGTGCTCCACCCTAGTCTCGAACCTACGACTTGTTGATCAGAAGTCCAACACTAACCATTGAGCCACAGGCTCTTTGTCTTGTCGGTTTAGATCAGGAATCTTGACTTACTTCGTTGATGAACGCTCTCCTATCGCTAACGCCTTGAACGGGGTCCGTCCTATCGTCCTTAGCATGGATAGAAGACCATCTCGCTTCTTCTTACCTTTCACCATATCTTCGACTGGAATGAAGTTTGCGGGTCTTAGGCCCGCTCTAATTGGTCGCCCATGGTTTCAGTTGGGTGAAAATACGGAAAAGGTAGTGTCAAGGTACGATTATCGACAAAGAGAATGCCTCCCAAATCAAATAAGATGGAAACCCACCAATGTCTGCGAAAAGAAAATACGGTTTGGACAGAGGAATGAGCACTCCCCGTACTGCTCATTGCCCGGCGCTTATTACCAGGGGAGTCCCTATTTCTGTCTCCTAGACCTCCTAATCATAATCTCTCGTTCCTGAAAGTTATCGGAAGCTTACCTGTAATACGGGGAGTCTTTAGTCCCGTGCTCTACAGAAATATTCTTGACAAAAAATGATCTCGCATCTATTCAACCATAAGCGACGCGAACTTTGTGCGCATGATCCCACTTCCTAAAGGAAGGCCCCTTTGCGCTGTCCTTTAATCACGGCAAAATCGTTCGGCTTTTGGTTGCCTACAGGGGTGCGTGTCTAAGCTACATTTCCGTTCTTCCTAGTATCATAAATCCGCCTTAAAGACAACTGCTCCTGGTCTGTTTATTGGATGCATAAATGTTCTTTGCATCAGCGTCCCGTCGGCAAACGGCGAGTTTTTTAGTTGAAAGCAGAGACGAGTTCTTTCGAGTGAAACATTCCCCCTGTGCCCGAGTAAAGAGGTGGCCACCTCACATCTTACTATGCCCAACAGGATATTATGACAAGCAGGCATGCCCTCGCTGCAATTCAATGTTCAAAGTTTGGGACGGGTAACTGCAAGCCAATTTTGCGGGCGTTGCCATAGACACCGGCTTACGATTAGGTATAAGAATGCCGGTCTATGCTATGACACTGCACCTGTGACTGTTCGATCGACACACAAACGACATCTACCCCGAGCTCCACGGAGCGAGCACACTACCGGTGCACTGAATCTGTCTTGACACCGGGCCCACATGGAAGAGTAGAATAGAGAGAGGTAAATGCAGCGCAAGTCTGCTCTCACTATAATCCTGCGTAAGTCACCGTCTCTACCCCACCCTGCTGATGAGCATATGGTGTGACGTCCTCGGACTACCACGGTCAAGCTGTCGTATAGTGAGACTGACAGGCGTAGCCTCTACAACACTCTCTCCTCCCCCACTAATCTTGCGCCGATGAGAGGATAATGACAAGATGACTGACGGTGGACGTGGGCACTGTATTTAAAGGAATTATACCATACGTCTACGCGCGCCACACACATGACCTGATCCATACTACATGTAGTAGGCCTCCGTGACGATGACTCGCATCAGTGCGAGCAAAAGACCGCAAAATGCTGCCTCCAACACCTAGTAAACGTGACTTCCTAAAGGCATCGGTCCGAGATCTTGAGCATTCATGTGTAACCATAATATTTACCCATCCCAGAGATTTAATCTTAATTAAGTTCATTTCGTTGCCCTTGTTTCACCATTGCATTTTCTGACTGCTTCGTTTCCGTTCACTCCCTTTAGCCCCAACTTTTACCTAAATTTCTGCTCAGGTCACTTGAATTAGGTTTTTAGCAGATGTTTTGTTCTACTTAACCCTGAGCTGTTCAACCTCCTACTCCTCTTTCTCATACTCCTCCTTCTCCTCCTTCCGCTCTAGTTTTAAAATTAATTCTGAAACGATTAGTCGGTATCAACTGCTGTGGTGGTGCTCAACAGCCGGAATTTCCCTTCCGCAGTAAGAGCGCCGTTGTTTTTGCTTCACGGTCTTCCAGGGGCGTTTCCAGGTTCGTATTCGCTTTTTGCAGACCTACTGTGTACACAGTCGCGTTCAAAATGTTTGAATAATAGTTTGCGACGTTTTTTTAGAATTCAGGAATATTTTGAAGTCAAGTACTCTGAATCGCAGCCTCACGGGCGAGGTTAATGAAATTTATATTCAATCGTAACAAAAAAGCAGCCAGCCTTATGCTGTTTTGATCTCATATTGTCATCGACAGTAAAACATAAAGGTTCACCTGCGACTTAATAAGCAGTTTCGGAAATTTTTAAAGTGCCCTGGAATGGAAAAATCGTAGGCTTTAACAGTCAGGCCAGTTTTGGTTTGCACTGACCCTAGTCGCAAGGAAAATGTCGTCTTTTTTACTCGTTACGGATGCTTCTACCTTTGGTCATACTAAAACGACATGATGGTGAAAAGTAACGCGGTTTTATTAGATTATGCCTCCAAATTTACCATATCTATGAGACTTGGCTCCTGCGAATGATCATTCGTTGCTGGCTTTTCTGACTACTTTTGGCGAACAAGAAAGCTCAATAAAATGACGAAACCTCACACAAACCTTGTCAGCGTCATCCGTCAGATGTACCTGGATTTTGTATAGCGTGAGATTTACTCCTGGCACTGGATCACCTATAAAAATGGGATAATCCTTGTTGAAATGTAGCTGTACGTTATTAAAAAAAATCCTTTCGAGCTACCTGACAGTGTTCTCGTGAGACAAATGGAGCAGAAAAGTTAGTTTTCCATGGTGTTTTGCCGGAGGAATTTCAATGGTGGTCTAATCCTCTCCTCCCCGCCACCATGACCTTTGACAAACAGCCCTTTCTAGACGATTTTACTTTGTCTCTTCACACCTACTTAAACGAAGTTGACGGTGGTGTGTCACCCATAACACTGAAGTTGTTTTTTTAGGTTTGAAGTGATTGGCGCGGGCATGAAAAGTAGTGGGGTGAATGCTCAACACCAGTTTTACTGGTACGTTTTTTCCGCAAGACATGCGTCTGGATTTTTTAATTGGTACCTTTGAGCCGGATTTTGCCTCTACCATCGACCGCGCTGTCGAGTGCGCTGAACGGAGACGGAGACCACACTGACTCACGGTATGCGTTAATTGTGTTGTGCAGAGGCTTTGCATCTCGTTCTTATTTCCGCACGTGAGACGGAGCTGGGATGTCATGCCTAGGCACAGGCTTCACGCCGCGTCAATCGATGCACCCACTTCCAATATCAGACGGCTGACAGGCTCGGATAGTCAAATAATGCATGGGATATTTAAGACAGGCATCGAACCTGGGTAACCCCACCCAAAGGAAAATTAACGCAATTCTCACTAAAATAAAGCTTATGCGTTAGGAATCGCGGCTTGGAAGGCTGTCATCTGACGACGTAATTAAGTTTGTCTCAGGACTGAAAGTCAGGCTGCACTGGTTCCCTCTTAAGGCGGCTTTTGCGGCATTCTCGTATGTGCGATCCGAGCCGCACTCGTAATAACCTTGTACATCTGGACTGAGGTTCAGATCGTGTGTTTCAAATGCAGGTGGACTGCTTAGCCTAGTCAAACACGCTCACCCTTCGCCGTCTTGTCATCGGAACAAGATAGGGGTGGGGAAGGAGAGTGTGCGGTAGGTACTGCGAAAGTTGGTCACGTTATGACTTAATTCGCGTCCAAGTCATTTGCGCTGCGCCTCTTTGTCAGGAACAAGATGGATGTCGACGATTGCGGTGGTCGAAATGCTGTCGTCACAGTTCATTTGATACGTAGTCATTCGAAAATGGGCTGGCTATGGAGCTCAGCCTTCCGAGAGTATCAGCCAATCAAGCACGTATCTGCGACGACAAAGATGGTGGTCGTGTTCATCGCACGAAGGTCATCGTCAGACGTGTCAGATTACGGAACAAGGTGAGCTGACGTATGAAGAGAAGTTGGGGCAGTTTCACGTTCTGGGCAAACAAAGACTAACAGAGCAGACAACTAAACGATTTCCCGTAGTTGGACCACGATTGTAGAATCTTAACTTATGGGTTGGAGGTATTCTCTTTTGCATGGTAGGATTTAAGTCCGTCTTCAACGTCACGGCTGGACTTTGGCTCATAGAAGGCGGTCGAGGAGAGTACGAAAGGTGGTACAGGCGGGCTCATCATGTTAAGTGTGTTGACTGAAGAATTACAGCGCTAAAATTTTCTGTTTTGGTGGCTTGTTTTCAACTCTCTGAAATAAGATTCAAGTTATCAAATGTGATTGCCTCCAAAAGTGTACGTGCAACCACGAATCTCAATTTTAACTTCCGGGGAGAGAGAGAGAGAGAATGAAATAAAGATAGAGCAATAAGCTTTATTTTGAAAGTACCATTTGACAACTTTCAGTGTAAATATCTTCACTTTGTTGTGGCCGATGATGCGAGAGTAAAGGTGTCTGCATAAAATTCCGTAAATATTAAAGTGGGGCATTTCGGTCTCCTTAAGGGTATGGTGGCGTGCCAGAAATGAACGTTGATGTCGATGTACGATAAGCGATATGCCAGAAGCAACGACGCACAGGGTGGAGAGATTTTTGCCCGCAATTAACTCACAGTTAAGTGGATGGACAACGTCATCCCAAATGCGATCAACAAACGGCATGGCCCATGCGAACTTTGATTGCCTTATTATATAAAAGTATTTGACTCGACTCGTCTTATCAAATGGACTCTAAAGCTCTGGAAGTCCATTGCTGAGAGCCAGTCCGCGTCCTCTCTCCTTCATACTCCAGAGATAGAAGTCACTGAGTGTGTAGGTCTACATTCTGTCTCCTTTAATTCTGTTTTCAAAGTGATTCAGGGTTTCCATCAGGGAGGTCCTTTCTTATACCGAAGTTTAAAGTTTTCACAAATTAACTGTCCAATAGGAATGGTTTGCTGTACTTCCATGATCTCCGGCAAATTTCCGTAGGCGACCTCAGACACACCCCGTCGAAGTCTCAGGATCTCTTTGGCCATCTTTTGGGCCCCATATGTTGTTGCAATGAAGAGGTTATTTCATACACACTGCATGGGCCTATTAGGACACATGCGCCTCCACGAAAACCTCCGGTAAACCACCGGAGGCTAAGCTACATCAGCGCACACTACCTACACCAATACATCGACAACACCCTCACAATCACCATTTACCAGAGTATATCACGGTTTCCTAGAAACCGTGGCTGGGAAGTCTGCCAATCTGACACTTCCACCAGACCACGCCGTCGGCTCAGTGTATGTGCTGTGTGTGTCGAGTGGCTGACCAGTGGACTGGGAGTCAGACGGCGATGGCTGCTCCATATCCCCTGAGTTTGTGAATCCGGGTGTGTGCGTTATGGGGGCCAGGTCGTGCTGTGGCGCGCGAAGACGGGTACGCCGATCCGTCAGCCAATGCGCCCACTCCTACATCAGGCAACTGACCGGCTCGGATAGTGTCTGATGGTGGGGGTTGGGGAGAAAGTGAGGTCAACAGCTCAGCGCATGTTCCTCACTATAAACAATCTGACGCGCTTGAAACTATCACAGTGCGCTAAAAGCCGTGGCTTGGAAGGTTGCCAACTAACGGGATAACTTGTACCGCGTGGTCAGCCCAATGTGTGTTTTGTGTGGAGTGGCTGACTGGCGGACTGAGAGTCAGGTTGCAATGGCTCCTTCTTAATGTGGTCTTTATGGCATCCCCACTCTGTGGGATATGAGCCAGGTGTGGTGGCACGCCCAGGGGCGGCTCCGGCCGCGCCAACCACCTATGCCCTCTCCCATCTCCGGTCTTCTTGACTGTGTCATGAGACCGGGCTCAGGTGGGGGAGGAGAAGAGAGTGCGGTAACGTTGAGTGCCGCGGTTGGAAAGTTGCCAAGTGACCATTTCACTCAGACCTCGCAGTTAGTCCAATGTGTGTTGTGTGTAGTGGCTGACTGGTGGTCTGAGAGTCAGGCTGCGATGGCTCCTTCTTACCGTGACCTCTGGCTATCTCACACATGTGAGATGTAAGCCGTTCAACCCCTGTTGTGTGAAATCCTGGTGCTTTGTGTTTTGGGGGGCCAGGTCGTGTACGTAGTACACGTAGACGAGGTCACCAGCAGCTGCGCCTGCTTCCGCATCAGACAACTGACCGGCTCGGACAGTGGTCTGATTGTGGGGCGGGGGAGAGAGTGAGGTCGAGAGCTCAGCGTATTTTCCCTCACTATAAACAATCTGACGCGCTTGAAACTATCACGGTGCGCTAAAAGCCGTGGCTTGGAAGGTGGCCAACTGACGGGATAACTTGGACCGCATGGTCAGCCCAATGTGTGTTTTGTGTGGAGTGGCTGACTGGCGGACTGAGAGTCAGGTTGCAATGGCTCCTTCTTAATGTGGCCTTTATGGCACTCCCACTCCGTCGGATCCGAGCCAGGTGTGGTGGCACGCCCAGGGCGGTTCCGGCCGCGCCAGCCACCTGCGCCCTCTCCCATCTCCGGTCTTCTTGACTCTGTCTTGACACCGGACTCAGGTGGGGGAGGAGGAGAGAGTGCGGTAGCTGCAGCGCAAGGCTACTATCACTTAAAACTAATTCACGCGCAAGTCACCGTCCCTGCACCACCTGGTGTGGAGCATACGGTTGACCTCGTCGAAATTGACGGTCGAACTGCCATATAAATTATAATAAGATAGGCAAGTGGCAGGAGGTAGCATCAGACGATCGCGTTTAAAAATGAGCACCTTTTTTAGAAAAGCGGAAAAATCGTTGGAGAAAAACAACGAATGATAGGTAGAATGCGCGCATCCATAACTTTTCAGATTACCGGTTTAGGTGTGTGATAGGGAAGCAATCAATGAAAGGAATAAACAAGTTTGGGAATTTTAATTAAGAAGTTTTTAATATGAAGGGAAAGGGAGAGATTTCAGGACAGAGTAACTCCACGAAGTGCAACAGGTGATCTTCAGAGATCGAGGGGAACCACGATGTATGATGTAAAAGGAACAACTTACTGTAGTTTATCCTGTCAGATCTGAGATAGGTTAAGTGCTGAGATTAGAGTGAAGGGTAGGGTAAGGGTTAAGGTGCGAGTTAGAGTTAACGTCAGGGTTAGGCTTGTGACGCGGGAATTGTTACGCTTCACTGCGCAGGAATCCCATTGCCCTCTCTTACTAACGACCAACCTACGTGAATAACAATCCCGGCCAAAAATGGCAGGAGCAAGGGTCTGTAGCTCAATGATTAAAAAACCCGAGTTCGATTCATAGGTAATCCATATCTGGGGTTCGTTATGGTTGGCTAACGGCATCTAATAAGATAGAAATGGCCATCACAGTGTCCCTTGTCTCGCTTGAAAATCATCCCGGTAGGGATCGCTCATATGCTCCTCCTTCCCCTTCTCCTTCCTTCGTCCTCCTTCTCGGTAGGACACGAGAACACGAACCACCAGCAATAAAAGTGGCTTTGGGCTAAAATTTTACGAAACTTCGTTTTGGAGTTATTTTTAAAGTTTACCCATCCCCAAATTTAGCGCTAGACCACCTATTTTTGGGGCGGGGTGTTCCTATTTCTGTATTCTACCTTGGGAGTGAGGGCCTGTAAGCCATTCCAACCCTTAGTCCATTTACCTTTCTAGAGTTCCAGTCTACTTCGGCTCTTTAAATTCGATCTTCTCACCTTCGGAGGCCTAGATGCGTTCGGTCACCGCATGGCATGCTGCATCTTTCGGCATCCGTCAGAAGTGCACGCAGTCACGGACGCAAAAAGCTGGATAAGCCAATCACAGAGCCATCAACGTATGAAACGAGTACCCACATCAAGCCCTCGCGTGCGCCTGTACTTGTTTGCGCATGTGTGTGCGTGATTTCGGGGGGGGCGTAGGGGTACTAGTTAGGGGTAGCATCACACAGGCAGTATTTGGTCACCCTTATTGTCTTGTACAGGTGGTGATTGCTCCTGTGACCGCCTCTAGCTGGTACCCAACTCTCCCCTGTGGCTCTTCGAAGCTGGGTTCTTCCCAGCGGCTACATCGCGGGCAAATGCCATGACCAGCGGGCTAAACCAGGTGAGGGTCTCTGGTGTTGTTTATGTTTCCATACCCGGTACGCCTGCTCCCTTCCCCCTGCCCTTCCACCCTTTCCCTACCCACCCCCTCCCCCCTACTCCCTGCCCTGCCCCCTCTTCCCTCCGGCTTGCCCACCTCCGCTCTCCTCTTCCCAGTCCATTCCCATCTCCACTCATACCTCTCTTCTCCTTCATCTCCTCCCTCCTCTCCTCTCTATTTCCCCTCCTTCTCCACTCCTCTCTTTTCCTCCTCTATCTCTTACCTTTTCCCTCCTCTTTTTCCCCTCCCTCTCCCCTCACACACTTCCCTCATCCCTCACGGTCGAAAAATTCCGACGGTGAGGGTGACATGCAATCACGTAGGTGAACCAAGCGAATCGAGTATTCGCTCACTAACCCAAATCGTGACACATAGTGGAGTTTGGTAGCCACCTAGGATGACTCAGCAGTCATATTTAGGGACAGCACTGCTTACCTCCTCGCGGGGGGGGGGTATAAAATGTGCCCTAAACAAATGCTGGGTCTCACGAAAGCTGCAGTGGACCTGGGTTCGCCGATTGCAGTTTCATGCGGGCTAAAAACTAAACAATACCAACTATCCCTCTCCCAATCCCCTACACCGTACCCTACGGAGTACACCCCAAGCGGCTCGAGTGAGCCCGCTGACTCTAGCAGACTGGAATGTTCAATCCCTTTTAGAAAATCCATGGAGCAACCGGTCGGAACGGAGGACTGTGCTTTTCGCTCGGGTACTGGCCCAATAAAAGGTGGACATTGCTGCTCTCAGCGAGACCCGATTCTCTGAACAGGGTCAGCTGGAGGAGATGGGTGCCAGCTACACCTTATTCTGGAGCGGCCGGCAAAAGGCAGAGCAACGCGACGCTGGTGTTGCATTTGCCAGCCGGAACGACATCATGGGACGTCTGCCCTGTCTGCCGCAGGGTATCAATGATCGCCTGCTGAGCCTCAATCTGCCTCTTTGGGGAGACAATTTCGTCAACATCATAAGCACCTACGCTCCCACAATGACGAGCTCTGATGCGGTGAAGGACAGATTCTACGAGGATCTGCATGCTTTCCTAGCGACTGTGCCGAAGGCGGATAAGTTAATTGTCCTTGGCCTGCAATGCCGAGAAGATCAGAGGGTACGCGAACCACAACGAATTGAAGAATTACATTTCCACCATCAAGACTGTCTATGGACCTCATGTCAACGGAACCGGACCTCTTCTCATTGCCGACGGAAGCACCATGCTCACTGAGAAGTTACAAATCCTGAAGCGCTGGGCGGAACACTTCCGAAGCGTTCTTTACCAGCCTCCATTGTCAATAATGCCATCATCGACCGACTGCCTGAAGTGGAAGCCAACACCAACCTTGATCTCCTGCCCTCTCTCCAAGAAACAATCAGGGCCGTGCAACAACTCTCCAGCGGGAAAGCACCTGGATAAGACGCATCTATACTGAGATCTACAAGTATGGCGGCGCCCAACTGCTGAATCAGCTCACAGCACTCTTCCAGGAGACGTGGCGCCAAGGACAGGTTCCTCAGGCTTTCAAGGACGCCATTATCGTCCATTTCTATGAGAAGAAGGGAACTGCCAACTCTACGACAACCACCAGGGAATCCCGCTGCTGAAAATCGCCGGGAATATCTTCGCCCGTATCCTTTTCAATCGCCTCAACGGTCACCTAGAGCAGGGTGTGCTCTCGGAAAGCCAATGTGGCTTCCGAAGACACTGCGGAAACAGCCAACATGCTTTTCGTCGCTCACAAGCTACAAGAGAAGTGCCAGGAGATGCGATCTCACCTATACACTACCTTCGTGGATCTGACGAAAGCCTTTGACACGGTGAATCGCGATGGGCTGTTGAAGATCATGTAAGAATTCGGCTGTCCTGAGAGATTTACTCGCATGGTGCTTCAACTCCACGATGGCATGATGGCGTGCGTCACGGACAACGGAGCCGTCTCAGAGGCCTTCGCAGTGACCAACGGAGTGAAGCAGGGCTGCGTCCTCGCACCTACCCTCTTAAGCCGCATGTTCTATGCCATGCTAATGAACGCCTACTGTGATGAATGCCCCGGGATCCGCATCGCCTACCGGGTGGAAGGTCGACTCCTCAATCAGCAACGGATGCATTTCTACTCGCATGTATCCACAGGCACCATCCACGAACCTTTCTTTGCTGACGACTGCGCACTCAATGCAACGAAAGAAGGGGACATGCAAAGGAGCATAGACCTCTTCGCTGCCACATGTGACAACTTCGGACTGCGCATCAACACGCAGAAAACGGTGGTCGTGCAGTAGCCGCCACCCAAAACCACCTACAGCGCAGCTCGCATCAATGTCAACGGCGCCCAAATAAAATCCTTGGATAACTTCACCTACCTGGGCAGCAACCTCTCACGCAGCATCAAAAATGACGATGAGGTCGCCCATTGAATTGTCAAAGCCAGCCAAGCTGTGTGATGCATGCAGTATGTGGTCTGGAATTGACACCAAATTAAAAATGTACAAAGCTGTCATATTGCCGATGCTGCTGAATGGAGTGAAGACCTAGATGGTCTGCCGAAAGCAGGCGCGGAAGCTCAACCCCTTCCACCTCAGCAGCTTCTGCAGAATACTTAAGCGGAGATGGCAGCTGCTGGTGAACTCTTCTATGGGTAATACGTACTCGACCTGCCCCGCAAACACAAGCACCAGTATTTCACACAGCAGGGGGTTGAACGGCTCACATCTCACATGTATGAGATAGCCAGATGTCACGTTAAGAAGGAGCCAACGCAGCCTGACTATCAGACCACCAGTCAGCCACTCCGCACAACACACACAGGACTGACTGCGAGGTCTGAGTATAATTTCCAGTTGGCATACTTCCAATCCACGGCGCTTATCGCCCCGTAATATTCTCAAGCTTAGACCACACATGCAACCGAGGAGTCACATAGAGAAAGAGCCGAGGATCATACTTGTCACTTAATCATCTATGCAGACTGAGTGCATGTATTTTTTGGCGTTGCGTGTGAGGTGCATGGGCTGATCGGGAGGGCTGTAGTTTGGTGGTATTGCCAGCGGTGTTCTTCCGCATGTTCTCATGGAGACTTATGTAACGTAACAGGCTCATGTGGTGTGTGAATGTGTGTGGGCAGTGCAGACTGTGCGAGCACACGCACGACAGTTCGACGGTCGTAGTCTGATGATGTCTACCGTATGCTCCACAACATGGTGTTTCAGGGACAGTGCTTTGCGCGTGGATTAGTTTTTGGTGATAGTAACCTTGCGCTGTGGCTACCACACTCTCTTCTCCTTCCCACCTCTGTCTGATGTCATGACAGGGTCAGGAAGACGGAGATGGGAGTGGGCGCAGGTGGCCTGCGCGACTGGAGCCGCCCTTCAGCGTGCCACAACACTTGTCTCGGATCCCACACACAAAGGAGTAAGAAGGGAGCGGTCAAAAACAACTAGAAAATCAAATTTTCGATTAATTGCAGACTACGTGGTAAAAATGCTGGTGAAAGGCCTCGCGCATGTCCGTTTCCTGACTCGTGGGCAGAAGATATATCACTCTTAGCCCCAATATTTTAAAAATAGGCCTCCTTTACGATTTACCGAGGAGTGTCAGTTGGTGCATATGTAGGGTAATGCGGGGGTTTTTGCTGTGCACAAAATATACGGCATCCCAAATGAATGTTACGAGGCGTATCTAAGAGATTGTGAGTGCTATGATCAACTGTCACAGTAATAACCGGTGCGTGTGTTAGGTGCCGTGTTTGGTTTCGGTGGGACTGGTTGTTCCACATTATGCCCTTGTAGTCTGAGACTACCCCAAATGAAGGCATTGACAACCAATGAATCGTCGGAGGAATTACCATTTAGGTCTCCCGAGCTCAACCCACGTGATGCTTCCTTTTGGGCTAGATCAAGCAGGCTATCGTCCGACAATTGGCACTGTTTCTCCAATCCTTCATGTCGAAGATGGTTGTTTGTAAACAAAAACACAGAAATAAGTGGAACATCTTATAATGTAAAATTTTCACAGCTGCTCTATAATTTTAGTCTCATATTTACTCCCTTATATAGCTTCTATGAGGAGTTGGGTATGACTGGCTGATGAGGGCTAATGAGCCAAAAATGACCATTCCAGTCTTCCTTGTCTTTGTCAACATTGTTAATCTACCTTTACTACTACTATCCACTGTATGGCTGCTGGCGGGCCTCGAGAGTGGGCCCCAAGTTAGAGAGGAACGAGTGAGTTACTTTAGCGCTCGGTGAGCGTTCGTCAACGAATGATAGCTTTCTCTTCTTAGCAGGGGTAGCCTGGAAAGATAAATTCAGGTGTTTCCTGGCTCTGGTAAGTTAACCGGTTTTGCGACACGCAACTCGGGAGGATCTTACCTCAGTGTGCCCCAGTATAGTAACTTCCAGATGCGTGATAATCTAACTGGAAACTGAACCTTAGCTCTAACACCCTGTTAAATGTGTCGGTTTGGATAGATAAGGCGGCAGCTTTATCGGTCCACTTATCTGAAGCGATGCTAAACGCTAGCGGGCTAACGAGCACACAAATATGCACTTGAGCACGCGCATTAGTTCCCGTCTGAGGTTGGTTGACGAACAGAGACGTGGTGGTCAGGAGAGCCGAATCGGAACTTGACATTGTGAAACCATATACTGCTACTGCTAAGCGATGTGTGGGTAGGAACAAGCCGCCCGACTTATTTGACCTCCAGTTCGTCGCAGAGCACAATAGCGAGAAAATAGTGTCTATTGTGCTTTTCCTAGTAACAAGTGATCGCTTCATGCGCAGTTACAATGGTAGAACCCCTAAGACAGGCTACGTGATGGATGAGTTAGCAAAATACTTTCCATCTGCGTGATAATCTAACTGTGAACTGGGCCGTAGCTCGTACATACATGCCTCGGATTTCATTAACGGGACTACCGACGTCATGTGTGGAAATGCATGAAGGAGTGTTGCTTACTGGGAAAATTGCATCCAACCTTGACCTTTTTACACATAGATGCAACTTCACACTATTACATGGGTACGTCCTGCTGACATGCGGGAGGCCATACATTACTGGTCAAATAGCAGTGGGCAGTTATATCTGCCGGAGATTAACCACCCGGCTGCAGTTACCTCACAGTCTAGTCCGCATTTGGAGCTTCAGATTGCCTCAGGTCTTCTGAAATCAAATCAATTTCTGCGTTTGAAGCCGTGGTCAGACCGGGTCAGCCAGCGTCCCTCCACCTAGCTGATAAATCATGCTTCTAACTCCATAACGATGACGGCTAGGCTCATATAAGGAACGAGGATTTGTGCCAACTCTTAAATTGCGGCCCAGACATCGGGACTCGGCAGCACCTCCAAGTTTGACGAGACTGAACTCCTCGCCCGAGGTGGCAGACGAGTGAGTCCCACAGTGTTTGCACACCGCTCATGCGGTCCGTTGTCCGGTAGCAAACGTAACCACCTCTCATTTTTACATGATCGCGATCGTTTCAGCCGTCGCGCGGACTGATCAGGCACTTTTGACCGCACTGACAATGAGTTAAAGGAGATGCTACTTTTGGTAGTTATGATCTTTATGCGAATTCTACTATAAGGACACAATCAGTAAAAGAACACCTTTTTCTGTTCAGCTGAATTCCTGAAATTCGATGTCACGCGTATATCCATGACCATTGCGGCATGTGCAGCCCTCACCTACCTTAAGTCCTACTTCTTGCTCTGATGAGGAAAGCCATCTACCTCATGAAAGGTGCCAAAATTATTGAATAATTGATACTCACTCACAAACCAGCATCAACAAATGCACCAAGACTTTGAAGCTAGCATGAAAGAATTTGGGTGAATGCAAAACATAAGAGAACTATTAAAATTAATATTATTTTGTTTAAAAATAACAAGGTTTCCAGAGAAGCGGAAAATTCTGAAAACGTCGAAAATCGCTTTAAATGCGTAAACTCCAGTGTTAAATATATAGAAAGTATTTCCATGAAAAAGCTGCATAAATAGATCAGCCTAAATTGAATAAAGTTTAAAGTTTGTTTAGTGAATTTTACACTTAAATATCCTTCAGAAATAAGTGTAAGGTTAGTTGTGTCCCTTAGCCAACAGCCTGCAGTTCGAGCATAGATTCGAACACAGTTTCACGAGAATGAGCTGTATTTTTTCTGGTTCTATATTGCTTAGGATGTGGTTGGGTATGGAAAACACGATTTCGCTTGACATCACCGATAGGGACGCCACTAAAACAAACTCTTTCATTAGGCTCCATGTTGATAGGCTGGCCAGTGCAGGAGTGAGGCTGACCTCACTCCTGCACTCCTTGGCAGTCCTGTCACATAAAAAATCACTACGGTCCTCACTAGAATAAATATAACTCGGTTAAATCTCACACGACAAGCTATCGATCGTAACTTGGCAGGTTGCCGACAAACGTGATAACTTGGTCCTACCAAGGATTGAGAATCAGTCTGCAATGACCCCTTCTTTATGTCCCTCTTCTCATGACAGAAGATGTTAATAACAAGAAGGTTGTATAAATAAGGAAGGAGAGGAATAATCAGACATCGGAAACAGGAACTCATTTTTTTGACCGTGTGAACTCCTACAGTAATTCATCGTTAAAGCTAACAGTAGCGAAAGAGCAAGTGGTAGTAATAGGAAGTCGTAGCCAATCAAAGATCAGTGCTGTAGATCTGGCTTTGTAAATAAATCGATTGACTGACAATAAATCGATTGACTGACTTCCATCAATGACTCAGGCTTTACAAAAATCTCACTTACAGACCATTGGCAATGGTCGTTTATTCGCTTATTATCGCATTCTTAACGTCCAAAACACACGGCCGCTTGTCTACGGCATGCTTGCCAGGACCTTTTGGTCCGCATTTTAGGTTTTCTTTCCCTCGTTAGGGTAGAATTTAATACCCTGAGATGGGACGGCAAAGAATAAAAGAAAGTCTTCGCCTCCATCAAGGCAGTCTATGGTTCCCGCAGCAAAGGAGATGAGTCGCTGTTCAGTTCCAACAGAACAATAAAGTAAACGGAGAAATTTCAAATTTAGAAGAGCTGGGCGGAACACTTAATGACTATCCTAAACCACCTATTCACAATCCCCGACGCCGCATTTAAATGCTGATTCGGACGTCCCGCTCTCCCAGAAATCATCAAGCCTGTACACCAGACGTCCAGTGGGAAAACACCGCAATCTTATGCAGCCTAAGCCGGACCCTACAAGCATGGTGGTCATCTGCCGGTGAACATGTGACATCCGAGCAACCCACCGCCATTTGTGTGAAAACCCCGTGTGCTGGGTTGGGGACAAGGTCGTGTGGGGCACCATCAGCTGGGCTGTTTAGCTTTGTCGGTCACTGCGCACAATCCCGGTATCAGTTGACTGACTTGCTCGGGGAGTAAATGTATGTCTGGGAGAGGGAAGAGAGACAGAGAGAGGGTTCGAAATGGCTCAGCGCGTTATCTGACGATGAAAAAATCTGACGCGTTTTAGTGTATCACAGTGCTTGTAAGGCCATGGCTTGAAAGTTTGGCCAATAGCGATCTAATTCAGACCCACAGTCAAGCCAGTGAGTACTTATGTCGAGTGTCCGATTGGTTGGCCGCGTGTCAAGTTGTAATGGCTGCTTCTAAATGTAGCCTGCATGGCACGCCCACTCAGCTGGGAACGGAGCAGGCTCCCACTGTTGTCTGTATGAAATCCTGGTCCATCTTCTGCGGATCAGGTCATGTGTGGCACGTGCAGTCGAACTGTTTAGCTCTGTCAACCACTGCTCCCGACCCCAACCGGTTTTCTTGATTATGTGAGTGCGTGCATTAGATGCGGTGCTAGTCTACTATCCACGCAAGTCACTTCTACTGCGCCGACCATGTGGCGGATGGTAGACCTCAATGGAATCATCGGCCAAACTGCCAGAGTCGCTTGGAACTCCCTAAAGCTTCCAAGTCCCCTAATGACTCGCGACCGCATTTGAGGGAGATAATTTCACAAATTAGTTTGCGGGTCTGTATGTCGCTCGCACCGTGGAAATTTCCAAGTTAAAGGCGTGAAATGATAAATGGTCTGGAGTAAAGGCTTTTCTTATGCGTGTCATAATACAAATGGTTCCTCTGTGCTTACCACATCACACATCAATGACTAGGTTTCACAGTGTGGGTAAAACCTCATCATTTGACCTCAACCGGATTCCTGTGCCAATAGAAACGACCAAGTGCATGTGATTGTCGCTCAAAGCAAAGTTTCGTGGAGCCACAGGTGGGAAATGGGTGCCAGGTGGGAACGGAGCGACGTAAGCGCAAAACACATGGAGAAACATTGAGCGTCATCGCCCCAATCAAAGGCATTCTAGATAGGGAAAGCAGAGAAAATAAGTAAGCAAAATGTGAACATCTTGCCTGACCTTTGCAAGCAATTTATTCGCCCACTTTTAGGATAAAAGTTCGGTCGCATCCCCGGATACAGTAACAGGCAGAGGTCGTGAATGCGCAGATGGAGCTGGTTGCTTTAAGATTTGCGCGTGGGGTAGCACTGCATTTTTCGCCCTCTTGCTCCTTTCACCAAACTGGCTCGGATGGCATTGCAAAGTCAGGGCAACCGGTTGTGTCTCAGGGTGCAATGACGGACAAAGCTCAATAGTCCTTTTATGTGACTCTCTCTCTCTTTTATGATGGCTACGAGTGAGAATCCGAAACGTCAGGCTAATAAACTTCTGGTTTCGTCGTTCATATCATCATCATCATCATCATCATCATCATCATCATCATCATCATCATCATCATCATCATCATCATCATCATCATCATCATCATCATCATCATCATCATCATCATCATCATCATCATCATCATCAGCATCATCTTCATCATCATTATCTTTTTCTTCATCTTCTTTTTTATTTTTTTATTTTTCTACTTCCTTTTACTACATAGTCCGTCTACACTGGCCACACAGGACGTGATTTCCTCTGCATGCTCGAGATTTCAATAACATCTTCCAGATACTCACCGAATGCGGAAGAATCCATTGCAGCCTGACTCAGTGCTCAAATCAGGCTAAGGTTAGCCTGTCAGGATTCACGCGAAATATATCGCAGCAACTTAAGTGATGAGAGAAGCCCTTAGCAGCTAAAAATTTGAGGCCCAGTTTCGTATAAGAAGAGAAGACAGTGGGACACCAATGTCAGATGAGAAGACAATTCCTCTCTCCCAGTAACGAACTTTCTCTCATGCATTTCCACATGACGTTGACATTCCCGCAAATGCAATGGAATACATGTGTGCAGGAGTTACAGTCCAGTTCCCAGTGAGATTTGCACGCAACTGGAAGTTCCTATGGTTTCCATAAAATTGTTATTGGACTTTAATGAGTTTTTTTAGATATGGCACGAGTTGTATGTCTCAAAACCGGTTAGTTTACTAGAGTCCGAAACCACCTGACGTTCTCTCTCTCCAGGCGAGCGCTATTAAGAAGAGAAAGCTTTGAGAGAGTTTGTCGGCAACCACCTCACGTAACACTGAAAACCAAGGAAAACGACATAAAGATAGATTGTGGTTTTAAGTTCTGGGTCCTTTGGTGCGGCAGGTTTTCTGCCGTTGTGGTCCTTTACCATCATGAGCAATAGTAGCTACCAGTTTCGCAACTGGTATCGTTCTTGGTTTTGTAACTCAGCACTTTAAAGAGCTCTGATGTAGGACTTGGATGGGCGCTGCGAAAAACACAGGAGCACTATTTTCTCTGCAAGTTGCTCTTCGATGCTCTGTGATGTCGAATAAGTCGGAGGGTGAGCTCCTAACTGCACAGAGCTCGCAGCATTAACATAGGAGTAGCAGCAGGTGAATTCCGAATGCCGAGTTGCGCTCCCTAGCTTAGCTTTAGCAAAACCTCTCTGTTGATCAACCAGTATCAGAAAGATGCTGTGGGTTGGCAGTGAGTACCCATGTGGAACCGTCTTAGGGCGTGCATGTGCGCACACGCTCGTCCATGTAGCATTGCTTCGCAGTAGTTGGTCTATAAAGCGGCACATTTTAGCACCCAAATATCCTCCCTCAGCGGGCTGTCGGTGCCTTGCGTAGCAGTGACGGTCATCCAGCGGATGAGCAGGGAAGAGGACGGCAGTCCGCGGCAGGTGGTAATATCAGAAGAGCAAAATGCAAGGAAATAAAGGATGGACTTGAGACGAAGATACGCGTGTTTAAATGGCGATAGCTGAAATTTTCACCTATCCGGCGAGGATCTGTTGCTGATAAGACAGTAGAATAAGTACAAGCAGCGGCAGAAACTCTTCGTTACTTATTGCTAAGATTCGGAATGCTGTTATGTCACCAAGTAACTGGTGTAATGGGAAACGGGCCCACCATATCGGTCTGACACCAGCGGTTTGATCTTCCAAGTGACATTAAAATAGCCTCCACTGTCAGCGCAACTCGAATGCATTGCTAACTGACAAAAACAAGGAAGATTGAAATGATCATTTCTGGCTTATTTGTCGTCATCAGCCAGCCATACTTTACCTCGGGTTTGCAACCCTTGAGGGTAGAACCGGTGATCTATTTGTTAGAAGTCCCACGCTCTGACCACTTCGCAGCGTTCTCGTTGTCCAGACCGTGAGAATAGAGGGTGTCCACCTATCTCGTATATTACTCGTCGCTGTGCAGATGCCTAAGGGGGTCTAGATCGAGCCCCTAATCCCAACGCGGAAAGTCATAAGTCTTTAGACAGCTGTACGTGTGGTTTCAATGGAACCACTGATGTTTTGTGGTTTTTAAACTCATTGTTAAGGAATGTTGTCAAAGTACCAGTCTGGCCGGGGGAGGTGGTGAAGAGGGTAAATTTGACGGGACAGATTTTCCCAAGTCCGAGTGTACCAGTGAGTAATAAAGAGCATTTGTGAGAGTGCGCAGGATTATCGCAGACAGGAAACTTGGCAAGACCAAAACACATATTTACCAATCTTTCACAAATGCAACTTTATTAAAATTTAAACTGCCCTTTTATGTCTCTGTTACGTTTAGCCATCTTTTTTTAATGTAAGCTCAGGAGAAATGTTAACCGTAAAACCATCTACATTGCAGGCGAAGTTGTTCATTTTCCCATGTCATAATGACTTTTTAAATAAATATTTGTCTTTTCAAAAAGGAAAACATGTCTCCTTACACTTTAATTTGTTGATCAGCGTTAGCTTCGAAAGGGAGTCCATAATACGCAGTACAAAATGACCTCCCAACCACAAATCTGTCAATGCCAGCCTTCAGTCAGATTATATCCATGATCGGCTCTTTAGATAATTTATGATCGAAAAAATGGTGGGAAACCAAAGGCTGTTAGGTACAATGAACCAGGTGCTGAATTTAGCCTTTCTTTACGTTGCCACCCTCTTCTGAACTTTAATGTTGATTATTTCCGCATGGCAAAATGTCCACTGGGACGAACTCCCGCAAGTATTATGGCATCAAAAAGGTCCTGGCGTTAAGGTATCATGAACTATCATGAACTATCAAACACTACGTACATTAGCATGCCACATTAGTCTGTAAATTTGTATTTTTTAAAATTTGTAATCCGTTGGTGTCTTCTTATCTCCTGATTTGTGCCAGACCTATGTGTTTTTCTGGTGTCAGCACGTTGCATTCCGCGACTTCTCAGGACAGGGATTATTTCCGCATAAGTACGCCCCAGAAAAATAATTGATGTTCACCTTAGGTCCAGTCCTTAGCCCTTTGAAGCGATTCTTTGTCGTCAAATTATACGTCATAATGAACTGTAGCGCGGAAAAGTGCACTCTTCTACAGTTTTGCACTACATTTCTGTAAACATTGCTCTTTCGTGAAGCGTCTTTGTTGTTTATGGGTGAAATATCAGTTTAATAGCCTATCCAAGAGGCCTGCTAATGACATTTTCCCCACGCAAGCATTTAGCAGTCAATCCGCCGGATTTTCACGTGGATTTCGTCATCAACTGTGGAATTAAATTGATTGGTCCAACTGCGCGACCAATGAAAACACTCAGTCGAGCGTCTACTTAAGACACGCATTTGCATGCGGAGGGCTTCAGATAATTGTCCAGGCTTCTGGTCCTCCTGCAATGGACAGCTTTCCCAGCGATTTTCCTTATACTCGAAAAGTCAGCTTTCTGCGATCTCAAATGGTAAACCCTCGGACGGGCAAACTATACATTTTTGGCTACGGGTCACTGATATGGAAACCAAATATTACCTATTCACGCAGTTGGGTGGGCTACATTGAAGGTTACAACCGGCGGTTTTACCAAGGTACCACAACACACCGTGGAACGCCAGAATGGGTAAGTTAACAAACAACATTTCAGTTTCTAAAGTGTAGGGTGTCCCTATATTTTGACATAATTTAACATGAAATGCTGACGTAAATATTTAGTAAAGAGAAATGAAAGTTAATTGGCATAATTGAGAATATAACTAGTTTGATTTTTAAAATTTCCTAGTAAACGTGATGCTAGATGGTAAGTTTAAAATGTTCCCAAGTTATTTAAAATGTTCAACGTGTGCATCGCTTGTGATATGGCACAGATAATGTGGAGTTCCTGCAACACTCGCTCCAGCATGTCTTGTGTAACACTCTTCTTAACCTCAGCGCTTCTCTCCTTGACTTCTTCTACAGAGTAGGATTCCGAAAATTTGGTTATACCATCTACCAAAGAAATCTACGGGGCTACTTTAATTTAAAAAGCTGCAACTTATCTTTGCAAGTAGCTGAACTACTCGATGTTAAATGCCGATTGAAATTCAGTACCAAAGAATAATCAGAAGAATCGCCATCACGACCATCAGCACCATTACTACCACCACTACTCGTGGAATCCGTCACCTTATTATGAAACTGGTGACCATATTGATGGGATACAGCCTAGGGTAGCAAGAAGGACATGCACAGAACATAATAGTTAAGTACGTAATTCCGAAATTTCCACTTACTGGAACTTGGTTGAACAAATTCCCCTTCCAAACATTCCAAATAGTTGTTGATTTTTTAGGAACTTCCAAAGTCGTAAGAAAGGACAGTGGTAACAGAAAAATTGGCAGTTATCCAGCCCGCAGCCGGTGCCGCAGAGCTTCGCAAGACTCTGTAAGTGGGCGCAAGCCCAAAGGTCCGGTTTCCGGAGTTCTTCTCAGCTTCTCTTGATCACAGCTTGAGGGATTATATCTGTGGTGGTCAAATTCAGCTCCTTGTACTCTCCAAAGTTGTGGCGATCACTTGTAACACTTTGCATCTCCCTAGACACAGGTGACCTGTGTTCCTTTATGTATGATCGGAACCTGCCTAGACCTGACCTGTGTTTACGCAGGGATACGGGCTAGAATATCAAGCTCCATTCATTCTTTGACCTTCATGATTCGGTTACCTATGATAGCTTTCGGCTGGAATGCTCTCGATCATCTTTGAAGCATCCTAAATAACGGAGCGAAAATATCACAGCATAGGTTAGCTGCGATCAGCTAGATCATCGTCACACGTGTGTTAAGATTTCCCGACAGATGTGTAAATTCTCGCTTTTCTCCCCTTTAGCCTGGCCGTGTTGCCACACTGGTTCCCGCTCGCAACGCCAAAACGCGTGTCTGGGGCGTCACCTACGAGATACAGGGACGTAAGGATATTGATGCTGCTCTGGAACATCTCGCTGAACGTGAGATGATCACTGGTGGCTACCGGTTCGACGAGGTAGACTTCGTCGCGCGGAAACTGATATTTGCAGCACCCAACAGCCCTGAGGACGAATGGAGCAAGGACCTGCTTGTGAAACCGGAGCCAGCGCGACTGAATGTGCAGGTTTACATTGCGGAACCCGGAAATCCACAGTACATCGGAGACGCTCCCCTGGAGGTTCAAGTTAGTCTTCAATTTCTACGTAGGCCTCTTATTGTACTCTCTGTCTCTCTGTGTCTTTCTCTCTCTCTCTCTCTCTCTCTCTCTCTCTCTCTCTCTCTCTCTCTCTCTCTCTCTCTCTCTCTCTCTCTCTCTCTCTCTCTCTCTCTCTCTCTCTCTCTCTCTCTCTCTCTCTCTCTCTCTCTCTCTCTCTCTCTCTCTCTCTCTCTCTCTCTCTCTCTCTCCCGTTCTCAATGTTGAAATTTGTCATCAGGCAAAAGATGCCTCGCATTTTCTTTTTCAACCCGTGGTGTTATTCCGCACTCCTCTGACAGGCAAACCAAATAGCCAAGGCTACCGGTCACTGCGGACCCAACGTGGACTACCTCTTCCGATTGGTTGATTTCGTACGACAGGAAGTACCCAAGGAGGATTTGTTGTTTGAAAAGTACCTGCTGGACCTTAGCCAACTGGTGGAGGACTACAGAAGCCATCGCAAGTCCCTACCCAATGGCTTCTTCTCACAGGCTGCGCGTATGGCAATCGAAGAATCATACAACTCCTCAAATGCCGCAAACGAGCACAAGAACAGCGTGCAATCTGACGAGCTGTCGCATCAGCAGAGACGTGTCAGTGCGCCGGCTAGGGGCAGGTGGAGGCTGGAAGACGGCCTGCGAACTGTTGAGCTATTCTTTAATGTCCTGTAGTAGTGGACTGATTCTGCCCCAAACCGCCTATATTTTCTTTATATTTTGACTACGGTTAGATTGTGTTCCATCTTGTTCTTTTCTCCTCGATCGCTTGCTTTTTTCGGTTTCTTCTTTATTTTATCATAATTTTAAATCACATGAAATCTAAGAAAACGTCCATTTTCAAAGGAAGGTGGGAGTGGAGGGGAGCTTGACGACGGAAGATGAAGAATGCTACCCACGATGAAGCTTAAACGGGGACAATCGCTAGAAATCGGGAGTTTGATTGCTAGAATAGCTATCTTTTGAAAATTGGACGGAGATTATAGGAGCTACGGGCTGCAGCTAGGAACTTCAGAGACATTCAACTAAAACTGAAAACTTAATTGGCTTTGCGGTCCAAATCTGTCCCTAAACCCAACATCCACCACAGGAGAATTCAGAAATAGGCAGATTATCATTATTTTTTTATATGCCATGGCCCATGAGCGTTTAAAATAGAGTTCAAGAGAGCAACGTGAGCGTATTCTGTAATATGGTTGGCGAAAGACCCACCCATTATATATATATATATATATATATGGAACCGACAAAGACAAAGTTGAACCGAATGGCCATTTCTGGCTTATTAGCCGTCATCAGCCAGTCATACCCAATCCCAAGTGTGGCACACCTGGGATTCGAACCCGCGACCTTTGGTATTTGAGTCGAACGCTCTACCATTTGAGCCACGGGCTCGTTGTTTTGTCGGTTGTGATCGGGAATATGATGATAGTGTGGGGCTCACCGATCTGCTTAAGGAACATGCATGTTCCGTTGTGCCCTGGAGCTCAGACTAGAGCCCTCGCAGGCGGTCGCATAGCGACGTGTAGCATATGATGGAATGGAACCGACAAAGACAAGGGAGACCGGAATGGCCATTTCTGGCTTATTAGCCGTCATCAGCCAGTCATACCCAATCCCAAGTGTGGCACACCTGGGATTCGAACACGCGACCTTTGGTATTTGAGTCGAACGCTCTACCATTTGAGCCACGGGCTCGTTGTTTTGTCGGTTGTGATCGGGAATATGATGATAGTGTGGGGCTCACCGATCTGCTTAAGGAACATGCATGTTCCGTTGTGCCCTGGAGCTCAGACTAGAGCCCTCGCAGGCAGTCGCGTAGCGACGTGTAGCATATGATGGAATGGAACCGACAAAGACAAGGGAGACCGGAATGGCCATTTCTGGCTTATTAGCTGTCATCAGCCAGTCCACCCAATCCCAAGTGTGGCACACCTGGGATTCGAACCCGCGACCTTTGGTATTTTAGTAGAACGCTCAACCATTTGAGCCACGGGCTCGTTGTTTTGTCGGTTGTGATCGGGAATATGAGGATAGTGTGGGGCTCACCGTTCTGCTTAAGGAACAAGCATGTTCCGTTGTGCATTGGAGCTCAGACTAGAACCCTCGCAGGCGGTCGCATAGCGACGTGTAGCATATGACGGAATCCCAGGTGTGCCACACTTGGGATTGGGTATGACTGGCTGATGATGCCTAATAAGCCAGAAATGGCCATTCCGGTCTCCCTTGTCTTTGTTGGTTCCATTCCATCATATGCTACACGTCGCTATGCGACCGCCTGCGAGGACTGTAGTTTGAGCTCCTGGGCACAGCGGAACATGCATATTCCTTAAGCAGATTGGTGAGCCCCACACTATCATCATATTTCCGATCACAACCGACTAAACAACGATTCCGTGACCCGAATGGTAGAGCGTTCGACTCAAATACCAAAGTTCGCGGGATTCGAAATCCCAGGTGTACCACACTGAGATTGAGTATGACTTGCTGATGGCGATAAGCCAGAAATGGCCATTCAATCTCCTGCTCTTTGTCAGTTCCATTCCATCATATGCTGCACGTCGCTATGCGACCGCCTGCGAGGGCTCGAGTCTGAGCTCCAGAGCTACTGGGACATGCATGTTCCTTAAGCGAGATCGTTGAGCTCCTACACTATCATCATATTCCCGATCACAACCGACAAAACAATAGCCCGTGGCTCAAATCGTAGCGACATTCGACTCAAATACCAAAAGGTCGCAGGGTTCGAATCCCAGGTGCCATACTTGGGATTGAGGTATGACTGGCTGATGACGGCTGATAAGCCAGGAAATGGCCATTCCGTTCTCGCTTTGTCTTTGTCGGTTCCATTCCATCAATGCTCTCATGCGACCTACGAACAATCTGAGCTCAAATCTGTCATAACGACTTATCTATTCGATCATCGCTAAACACGACCGAATTAGCTTCGATCAACCAAAGGTCGAATCATATACGCTGGTATGATGACA
>WEDG01005191.1:0-53706 GCA_017591395.1 Schistocephalus solidus
CCCAACGGAGCTGACCAAGGTTTGTGTGAACAAAGATGTCCATATCGTTGGAGCCTTTAATGCTCCTAATATCAACAGGCGAACTTGGACTGTTTCGGGTCCAATGGATGCATTCGATCATCGTTTGCTTGAGGTGGCAGCCGAAAAATTACTCTTAGAATGTACTGTTTGGGACACGCGTTAGGGAGGGGCAACGTTTGAATTGTCAAGACCTTCTGTTCATCTAATATGAGGATAGATGGCTGGATCTACAAGATCTCCCGCCAATGAGTGCTAGTGACCATATGGTACAGATCTTTGAGCATTCCATGTTCTCGCAGCCTAAATCACGGAAGTAACTGAAAAAAACATCTGAAAGGGAGATTTATCCAGCATGCGCACGCAAATCTCAACAATACCGTTTACAACCAAATAACGGGACAAAGTTTCACGAATACTGGAGTGCGTTCAGGTCAAGGGTTGAAATAATTATTAATCTTAATTGTCCCCTAAAACGAAAGAAAACAAAAAATCGTCCGCTGTGGATAAACCGAGAACTTCAGCTCTCCTCTAAAAGAATAAATAAGACGTGGAAGCGGTTTCTGTTGTGTTTCCAAAACATAATGCTGATTGTAAGCACGACGTGTACTGAGGACGAATAATAGCACATTGAGGAGTCTTAGGGGACACAGCAGGGTATATGGCAAAACGGGAATGGCATAGGCTGAAAAACAAAGTTGGTTTGGCTTGGCGTACATGGGCTTGAAAGTTGCCTTGCTGCACTCGGGGAGTCATTTCCAGATCATGTGGGTCACTTACACTGCATTGCTCCACCATAATATGAACAAAATTGGGCTAAGAGGAAGGGAAGATACAGAAAAGGGAATGAGGGTTAGTTACTAACTGCTCTAATAGGTTTCGTCCTGAAAACGTTGGACGGGTTTGCGGATTCCGGTCGATCTTCTCAGGAAGGTATTTTTGAACTCTGCCTTTATGTTACTGCTGGAAGGGGAAGAAGGATGATGAGAAAATGACCCATTGGCTGGCGGCGTTGTAGTAAGTGAAAGCCGTAGATGTTCCGTCCCCGGGACGCCAGAATCAACATCAAGTGTTGTAGGCAGCTTTAAGTTCCCAAATTCTTCACTTTCTGTGTCTGTTCGGCTGCGGATTCGGTCCAGATGTCGACGCACAAGTCTCCCATCTTCTTACGTCAATTATACGACCTGTCCCTCATTTTTCGAACTGCCACTGGATACCAGTTCGCTTCGTGTTCCTGTTTCGCGTAGATACTTTTCTAAGACAAAAAGATTTGAACTTGCGTGTGCATATCATAGCGCGCTTTCATCTTCGTCTGTTTTTCTGTGATTTTATAATGCATTGGAGGATAAAGCAGATCGACCCGTATGCGCAACTGCCACTCGAACATCAATTCTGCAGGTAAAGAACCAGTTGAGCCGTTTGGGGTTATGCGATAGCTGAACAAAAAGCGGTACAGCTTCTTGCTTAAGTCTGCTTGCGTCTATTTGGCTACCCAATGTTTTATCGTCTGAATCGCGCGCTCTGCGAGGCCTAAGAAATTCTGCACTAATTATACCGATCCCTGCATCCTCCAGGTGTAAACGCTCTCTCTTCTTTGCTTCTAGGTATAGTTTTCTTTGGAATAACTTGCCAATTTAAATTAGGTCGTTAACTAGTCTATCTGCATTCAATCGAAGACTGCACATTTATCTTAAAACTGATTCTATTAACCTTTTATTTTCCTCATCTTTTCCCAGTAGCTTTCCCCATGACTGGGAGAAAGGACCATCGGGAATTTAAGTGACCCTCTTGAAACTATATTTTCGCTACCTCGAATTGCCCATTGACTATGATGTCTCCTTATATCACCAGTCATCCAAACGATGACGTCATTCGGACATTCACATTCGGTGGTCCACAGTCTAAAATGCTACCGTTTCTTTGGATACCAACCATCATCAGAATTCAATTCTGGATCCTAAGATGCTGAGGACTTAAGTTCATTGACGCATTTTCGTGAGATTTGTTTCATACGCCTAAGAGATCAAGAACGAATCACCTCGACGTTGCATTATCTCATTCTGAAATGCTACTACCGTATTACCCTACTCTACCACCTGACCATTTTTTCCTAAGCAGTTTTTTCTTCTACCTTCTATTAAAAAATGAAGGCTTAATGAACTCTGCCTCCATTTTTATGGTAGGAGTTTTTTTTCAATGCCTATTTTTTCTAGTTCACCATTAATTTTAAAACATCGCTTACTGTTGACATAGCAGGACAAGTTATGTATTTGTACATTTCATCTGCACACATTGTCATAACTTTATTTCGTTACTAATGTTTGCTTAGACAGTGCCTTGCCGGTGCTCACCAAATATAAATTATAAATTCTTAAAGCTGTGTGTTACGGCGAAGTTGTTTATTGCCTAATTCCATTGTGGTCCATTTATTATTTAAATTCTGCAATAGTAAAGGTTGGGCCATTTTTTGAAACGACCATTTTGTGTATCCTGAAAGTAGAAAAAATGGCTCGTAGCTTGTTGATTGTGGTAACTGAAGAACAAGAGTTTTTAGTCGGATCAGCTTCAATCAATTTAGTGTGGGTATCAACCACCACCAATACCATGTGGCCTTGGAATTACCCGAAATAGGCGATGTGTACCATCTTCCAGAGCGAGTTGGGCCAGGCCGATTGATTCATAAATCGACTAAAGTTGGTAACTAACCCAAAAAAACGCAAATAATTACTATTGTTTGGGCGAGGATTCAGATTTAAGGCTTTGAGGTTATGGTCGCGTAGGTCGAGACCAGTTTTCTCTACCTCAACGTCAAGGTACGCCACCGAGTCTGCAAGGAAAGTGCACTTATTTTTCCTGGGTTTGAAACCTGCGTCTTCTAAATGCGCTCATTTGGTTAAGAGTCTTTAGGTGACTATGTTTAGATGGGCACGTTACTAATGTATCATCAAGATATGCGCAACCTGAGATATGTTCATCACGAGGCTATCAATCAAGCATTGCAATAAATCCTTGAGCAAAACTTACTCCAAATGGGAGTCGTTTGTATCGAAATAAACCTCCGTGCGTATTGATGGTTATGGCATCTTGGAATTCAATATCAAGGATGATTTGGTTGTTAGCATGCTACAGGTCCAAAGTTGTGAATTTTGGCCACCCGAGAGAGATGCGTACAGGTCATCGATACGTGGGAGAGGATAGGGATTTAGTTTAGTTGAAAAGTTGATCGTCAGTTACCACAGATACGTACGATACCATTAGATTTAAGAACAGGGACTATTGGGGCCACCCGTTCCGAATACTGCATGGGCTCGATGATGTCCGCTTTCTATAAGTGGTCCAATTTCTATTCGACCTTCGGTGCGAATGTATAGGGGACAGACCGAGCCTTGAAAAACCGAGGCCGGAACTCAGATTTAAATTGGATTTCACGGGTGGGCCACAGTAGTGTGTAGTAGAATCATCGTTAAACAATTATCTAGGATTTATGAACAGGGAATCTAGTGCCGGGTTAAAACCAAGCAGATGTACATAGGATAGCACAGAAGGCACGCATTTTATCCAGTTACGTCCGATGAAATTTGGTTGTTGGCTTCTTTTGACCACATGAACAGGCAAATAATGAATTTCTCCATAATGCTCAATTTTAAACGTAGAAAACCCTCAAACTTCTACGTTTTGCCCAGTGTAATTACGGAAAGCAGAACGAGCCAGAAGGAGATGGGGACGTTCAGAAGAGAGGCCCTATTTATGAAAGAAAAATTTGCGCCAGTGTCGATTTCAAACTTCACGGGATGATGATCTACCAGACGTGTAATAGCGTAGGGCAATTGCAGCGGCGTGTTCGTTGAAAAAATTCGGAGTATCTCCAGCTGTATTTGGGTAGTGACATGCATATACGTGTTCGTCCGTTGGGTTGACCGATTTTCTTGAAAAACCGGCAAACTTTCTTCTGGTGTCTACAGTTTGACCATCGGTCGTGGTGCTGACCGTAACGGCAGCAGGACGGTAGTTGTTTTGAAGGAACAGATAATTGCTGTTTAGCTGAAGCCCCGACAGCGTTCACAAGAGAGACAGCCAATTCAGGTTCGAAGGATGATAAGACTCCAGGTTTTGACTGATTCAGCTGCTGAAAGTTTTGCCATACGTGCTCTTGATGACTGGCGATATCACAGGCCTTCTACACACGTTTTCGTCGCGCAAACCAACGATCAACTGCTGAACGAGCATTGCCTGCTCAGATTTACCTGCATTGATCTCTTCATATCTGCAGTTTTGGATGGTCAGTCAACTTTGTAATACAATAACCAGTGCATTGATAGGATTCCTGACGCATCTGAAAAACCGATAGCTGCTCAGAAAGTTGTTGTCTTTTCCGCCCTGCACTGCCTCGAGTTTTGTAATTGTCGTTTGAAAATCCGTAACCTCTTGCAGCTTAAGGGCGTCGAAGTAACGTTGTGTCCACTCTCCTAGATGGATTCGGAGGAGTTTCAATTTAAAGTTAACGTCTAGTGTACACGTTTGTGACAACCTCGGAGTGAGTTCAATATAATCCTCAAATGTCTTTCTCCATTTTAACAATGAGTAATTTCAGAGTTTCGGAGCGTTTTTCAGCCAAAAAGTTAACGGTGTCGGTAATAATGAAGTCATGTTCGTTAAGCTGCGTCATCAAGGTTATGTATCCAACAGAGAACGCTGGTTGTAAGCAAGACGTTTTATGAGGACGGAAAACAGCATAAGTGAGGAGTCTTAGGGGGCACAGCAGGGTATATGGCAAAGCGGGAATGTCATAGGCTTAAGGTTTACCAGTCAGAACAAAGGTGCTCTGGCCATGCGTACATGACCTTAAAAGTTGCCATGTTGTCTGCGAGGGCGTCATAGACCATGCGGGTCACGTAGACTACAGTTTTGACTAATGGGAAGTGTTAAACACCTACAGTAATTCAAACGTGAGTGGGTTGTCTGAAAGCGTGAGGCAAGCAGTCCCCGAAGAAACAATGAGCTAACCATAAACAGAACCCCATTAGAGCATCCCAAGATCCTATACAGTTACACATGCAATAACCAAAGAAATCGTGACCCGATTCCAGTATTGCGGTCTCAAAAAAGAGTTCTGGAGACAGATAAACGAACGAAAGCCTCAGTCCTCTCTAGCTTCTTTCACGCGGTGTTCACGAATGAAACAACTCCTCCTCCGCTCCTCTCCTGAGAGCAACTACAAAATTCGGAAACGTTTGCACTAGAAAATAATCTTTAATTCGCGCTCACGTTAATAAGGACAGAACTAATCCGGCTGAAGCCTGCCAAGTCACTGGGTCCAGATAGAATTAATCCTTCGAGAATTGGCTGAAGTACTGTGTGAGCCTGTGTCAATGATATTTCAAAAGTTCACGGAAGAGGGCGAACTACCGCAGGAATGAAAAACTGTCCTTATCTCCCCGATCCACAAAGAATAGTCGAGGCTGGAGTCGGAAAATTACGATCCCATTAATTTAACCTGCATTTTGTGCAAGGTCATGGAAAAACGTGTTAAAAAAACATTTGATGACGTATTTAGGACAGAAGCACCTATAATGTGCTGCCCAGCATAGTTTCCGCCCGGGTCACTCGTACAGTACGAGTGATCTTTACTCGCAGAAAAAATAGACAAAATCCATAAACCAAGGCAATCAAGTTGATGCCATTTTCTTTGACGTCAAGAAGGCGCTTGATAACGTACTTCTGTAACGCACCCCAGACCTGACAGCATTGTTTAAATGAACTGAGAACAATTTTCGCGCGGCTTCCGATTGGGAATGGTCTGTGAAGATGGCCGGTGTTCCTTCTCTTCCTACCACTGACATCTCCCGTTGTCACCGCTATCATACCGTCTCGCAAGTCCCTGACCGTCAGCATCGCCACGACCCTCACCCGCATTGGTCAACAGCACTGCACTCCCCACCGGTATCTATCTGATCATTCGTGACCACCTCCCACTCTAAACGGATCAATTGTAAAGGTCCCCAGTATTCTATTGTATCTTTATACTTCTCTTTTATTGTCTACAATTTTTTACTGTTAACATAGATCCCTTACGTTCTAAACTGATTCTCTCCTTCTATCTATACATGTGTGCCTGATAAAGTGCTTAACAATTCTGCCGACGTTAAATGGCTAAAGCTGGCCCAAGTGATATACTCCACAGTGTGTGCTTTCCTCTACATCTTTGGATGCTTCACCTCATCGGCGACTGTTACATAAGATTTGGCAATATGGTATCCAGGTTAACGTTTTTAAGTGGATCAAAAGTTTCCTGTCATGCAGACTGCAAAAAGTAATTGTTGGCACCACAGAATCCAAGTGGGTGCCAGAAGAAAGTTGTTATCTGCAGGGTCCTCTTCTGTTCCTCATTTATATAAACGACTGCATTGGTTATCTTGATTGTGATGCCATCATGTTTGTAGATGATATTAAATTCGGATAAGCCATTAGCTCTGGTGACGACACGCAGAATCTACAACAAAGTCTTCTTAAATTGGCTGTCTGGCCAACACTTGGCTTCTGACGTTTAATATACTGAAATATGAAGTCTTAATCTTTGAATCTGGGAGAAGACGTCCCAAACAGCATTTCTGCCTGGATGTAATTCTATTAAAAATGTGGACACGCACAAAGACCTAGGTATCTGGACAGCTTTGAACCTTATGTGCCCGAACACTAAAAGAGCCGTCCAAAAGGTGACAAGCATCATGCACTGGATCAGGCGTGCTTTCGTATTTCTTCCTCCAGAACTGTCTTCGCAAATCTTCAGTTCTTTTGTTAGAACCCATTTGGATTACGGAATGCCATCATGGATGCCCTGGACGAGGAAAGAACCTGATCCCATCGAGCAGGTGCAAAGACGGGTGACAAAATTGATGGACGGTCTTAGGACCCTGTCATATACAGAAAGACTTATCAAGCTTAACTTGTTTCCTTTAACCTATAGACAAATGAGATGTGAACTGCGATGAGCATTCCAAATTTTCCACGAATATGCCTGTTCACTGAAATGTGAAGATTTCTTTGAGTTTACAAACATGTCTCAACGACGTGGTCATCCATATAAAGTCAAATGCTAATGTATTGGCCTAGATCAACGAAATTTTTCTTTCAGTCAGTGAGTGGCTCGACCGTGGAACTCACTTCCAAGCGAAATAATGACATCTGATACGGTGGATATGTTCAAACGGCAGTTAGGTTGCTTAATTTTTGAAAACTGATGGCTCTCAATGCAGGACTATCTTCGGCCAGCTACGAGCATTACTGCATGATTTCCATTTATATTTATTGTACCACTACACATTTGATGTAAAATGTTTCACTTTACCCGACACATGACAATAGTTGATGTTTTCTGTATATACTTGCATTTATAATTGAGATTGTACATATATAGGGTCATCAAAGGCTACGCCCTTAACCATCAAAATATACCACATACAGTATTCCAAATGGAGTTTAATCCATTCAAAATTTATCGCCATCTTTCGGCGATGGAAACTTGTCAAGACGATAATAGCTGGACGTTAGTCTAAGAATTATCTAGATATATCACGTGCTACAGACCTACTGTCATCTTTAACTCGAGAGACCCAACTCCAACGGATAGCCAACACAACAATGAATACGGCTCCCGTTCTGTTTTCAACACGGCAGCATCCCCAGTTTGGTTGCGCATAGTTATAATTCAGTATAATTCAGTAAATATAAGGGAGATAGGCAGAGCCTTTGAAAACCCTATTTACAGATAGACACTAGCAAAACAAGCAAATGTTACATGGCGATAGTCATTTTAGTATATCGATCATTGCTGTCGACTAAATATATGTTCATCAGGTAAAAATGCATCAAGTCTTCTTTTAAACATTTCTACGCTTTCAGCCTGAACACCTGAGGCTGGCAGTTTGTTCCATTCGTCAATCACCCGTTGGGAAAAGAAGTTGGTCGGCACTTCAAGTTTGGCGTGATTTCTTTTCAGTTTGTATTGGTGACCTCGGAGACTTGTCATGTTTGCCAATTCAAAAAAGTTGGCCATCTGAAGAGCACAATCAACTCCTCTGACAGGTTTGAAGACTAAGATCATATCCCCTCTGTATTGCCTATAAGAGAGGAAAAACTTTAAGTCTTGCTAGGCGGCCCTCATAGGGTAGGCATTTCAATCCTTTGACTAGTTTCGTTGCCCTCTGTTGAACTTTCTCCAGCAGAGCGTAGTCATGTTTCGTCCAAGGGCGCCACGCCTGAACGCAATATTCCAACACCGGCCAGATAAATGTTCCAAACACGCACCCAAAAAGCTCTCCGTCAAAATTAACGAAGGACCTCCTGATTGCGCCTAAAATACACATAACTTTCTTTGCGATATTCACACAGTGCGACGATGGTTTGAGAGCTGGTGTTATCCATATACCCAAGTCCTTTAGAATATTTACCTCCTGGAGTTGGTGACCACTTATGAAGTGCTGGTATTCAAACCTAATCATCCTTCTGGAACTAGACCGCAGTCGGATTATTTGGCATTTGTTAAGATTAAGGTTCAGCAGCCACTCATCACACCATGTTTGCAAGCGATTTAAGTTTTGTTGTAATTTCTGCGCATCCTCCGGTTTTTCAATCGAGTTCCATAACTTCAAATCGTCAGCGAACATTACCTTCTCGCATATCAGACAATCCAGGCAGTCGTTTACGTATATCAGAAACAAAATGGGACCCAGAACGCTGCCCTGCGGAACTCCACTGTGAACGGTTTCCCAGTGAGACTTGGCGTCTCCGATACAAACATGCTGGCGCCTGTCTGTGAGAAAGTTGGCCAACCATTTGAGTACGTTGCCAGTCACACCCATTTGACGGAGCTTAAAGATCAGACGTTTGTGTGGAACCCTGTCAAAGGCTTTGCTAAAGTCAATGTAGACCGCATCGACTGACAAACCCATTTCTAATGATTTTGTCCAACTTTCCATGGATGTGAGCAGGTTTTTGAGGCAGGATCGACCACTTCGAAATCCATGTTGATATGAACTTAGCAAGTTATTTTCTTCAAGATGCCTCATCAGTTCCATTTTATTATCTTCTCCATCATTTTGCAACAGATACTTGTGAGGCTGACTGGTCGGAAACTGTTTGGTGATGTCCTCTCTCATCCTTTATAGATGGGGGTTATGTTGGCTATCTTCCGCTCGGTAGGCAGAGCCCCCACCTCCATCGAACTTTCAAATATCTTGGAGAGCGGAGAGGCCAGCTGGTCTGTGAGTTCATTGAGAACTTTTGCGGATATACCATCTGGGCCAGGTGATTTAGTGGGCTGTAGCTGTTTCAGAGTTTTTTTCTTACTGTGTCCATGGAAATGACACCGTGCTTATTTTGTTTTGTAGATGTGGCAGTACTGTAGTATTCGTCCTCGTCAAAAGGTGGTTCCTCGGTATACACGGACATAAAGAAATTGGATAAGAGGCTGGTCTTATCAGAGTTATCAGTTAACCTGTTTCCCTGATTGTCTTTAAGACAAGGAATGCAGTCGCGATTTCGTTTTGCCTTATTAACGTAAGCATAAAACCTTTTCGAATTTCTTGGTATGTCTTGGACTATTTCCGACTCAAAGGCTGATCTTTTCTTTTTCTCAGAAGATTCCGACACCGATTTCACTGTTTCCTAAAAAGCAGAAAAAAATGTTCGGGTTGTTGATATCTGGCATATGTTCTCCACAGTCTTCTTTTTCTTCTTGAGATTCCTTTTTATTTTTGATGTCACCCACTCGGGTCGGGAGACGCACGATCGCCTTTTAAGTGGGCAGAATTTCTCTACCAACTGCTGAATCAATTTACTAATGAAGAAGCAGGCAGCATTTGGGTCAGGTACATGTGCAGGGCTCCAGTCTATCCCATTCAGTTATTCTTTCATTTTGGGATAATCCCCTTTCCATACATTTCTCTGCCTAACTGCATGACATTTGGGTACAGAAAAATGACTGTACTCCCAAGCAAGAACGCAATGATCACTTCGTCCAAGCGGCACGTAAGAACTTAATGCAAGAATGAAATTGTCGTCTCTACTAATGATTAGATCTTACCAGCTTGACTGCAGCCCATTTCGGAACCGCGTCTTCATTGTGACATGTTGGGTAAGAAACTCGTCATTTACCAACTGTAGTAATTTCTGTTCGAATGAAGTTTCTGATCGCGAGCAGTACATTGACACCCAATCCATATCGGGAGCGTTGAAATCTACAAGTATTAATAAGTGTTTGCTACGGCAGATTTGCTTTACCTCTGTGATGAGAACTTCGTCCGTGTCCATTCGCTGTCCTGGGGGCGATATACCACGGCAATATGGAGGTCTGGTTGGTTTGGGACTTTCAGTTTACAACAAAGTATTTCGCAAGTGGAGATCCTATTTGGCGAGGGCCCATCCTGAATGAAGTCGATGCCTTCTCGTATAAACATTGCGATTCCACCACCCATACGTATGTTTATATCCATGCGGATAGGCTGAAAACCGTCTATTCTGACTTCTGTGTCTGCGATTTGTTCATTTTACCATGTTTCAGTTAGAGCTATGAAGTCAGGCTGTAAATGATCCACGACCAGTTTAATTTCATCCATTTTGTTCAATAGACTCTGCACATTTGTGTACATCATTTTAATCTTGTTTTCTTCCCTCGATTTCTGAAGATTTTTGGTTCTTTCTTCCACATTGCGATTTTTGCTGGATATTTCACAAGATATATCCAGTCTCCTGTCTGGGTTCAAATCTATAGGCATTTGGTAGGGCTTTTGACCGGCGTGGTTGCCGTCAATTTCACCGGATGTTCCCATAAAACGAGCGCACCGTTTTGACTATTTTGTTGTCTACAATTTTCAAGTTTTGTTCCCCCTCGTATTGACGTCTTTTCAATTCTGCTACCAGTGTCCTCATTTTCATCCGATCAGTGGGAGAGTAATCCGGCTGAAAAAAACTCCACGATGATTCTTTCGTAGTCGGGACTTTCGAGAGAGCAAAATATCTACCTCCTGTTTGCTCCCCAATACGACTCTTAATGTATATTTGTATATTTTGAAGGGTTACAGGCATTGCCCTTGATGACCCTATTAATGTTAAGTTATCATTGCATGTGTACAGTCAATATAAAATGTTGTACATTTTAAAATGTTTGAGTCAAAGCATAAGATAGCTTCAAATGCGTTTTCACAGCCATAGGCGAAACATTGTTGTAGAAAAGTAGAGCCCGAAAGATTTTAAAAGGCTGGTTTTAAGAAATCATGCTGTGACAGTCGTTTTTTGTCAAAAATAATGCAATCAAGCCTTCTTTTAAAATCAATAATGCTTTCAGAGGTAACCATCTCGCTTGGTAACGAGTTCCAAGATCGAACCACTCGTTGGCTGAAACAAACTTTCTGAGGTTCAATCGCGTGCGTTCGCTATTAACCTTGTAAGGATGACCACGCAGATGAGTTGTGCAGGCAAAGTCGAAGAAATCCTCCGATCTCAGGGTGGAATCATGGCCCCGGATAATCCGGAATGTCCAGAGCAGGCTACACCGCAAGTGCCTGTAGGAACGAGGAAATAAGTCAAGCTTTTTTAATCTGTCTTGGTACGGTAAAATCTTAAGACCGTCAACCATCTTCGTTGCTTTCCGTTGCACCTGTTCGAGGAGGTCAACATCTTTCTTCATCCACGGTATCCAAGCTGGTACTCCGTAATCTAAATGTGGTCTCACAAAGGCGCCATAGACTTTTCCGAATAGATCAGGGGGGAATATTTTAAACGCACGTCTGATCCAATGTAGTGTACATGTTGCCTTCTGGACTGCTTTCTTACAGTGTTCTGAGGGCATCAAATTAGAAGTTGTCCACATGCCCAGATCTTTGTATGTTTCGACCTCTTTTAATGCAGTGCCATTTATAAAGTACTGGTGTCTCAGAGATACTTTTCGACCGGCGCTTAGATGTAGGATCACGCACTTGGATACATTAAACTTAAGAAGCCACTTAGCCGACCAGGCACTTAGTTTGTCGATATTCGATTGTAACCCTTTTGCGTCATCAGCGCAGCTGACTTCAGTCCATATTTTAATGTCATCTGCAAACATGACAGCTTCACAATCTAGGTCCTTGAGACAGTCGTTCACGTAGATTAGGAAGAGTAGGGGGCCCAAAACAGAACCCTGTGAAACACCACTTTCTAATTTGCCCATTCTGGGCTAGAGTTTCCAACAACAACTCTCTGTACTCTGAATGACAAGAAATTCTTGATCCAATTGAAAAGTTTTCCTTGAATTCCTACGTTCCAAATCTTCTGTAAAAGAAGCCCGTGTGGTACACTATCAAAGGCCTTTTTGAAGTCAAAAAATACAACATCTACTGCATGACCCTTATCTGTGGCCTTTGTCCATTTCTCGTGCGACTGAAGGGCACTCGTGAGACAGGAACGTCCTGGACGGAAGCCGTGTTGGGCATCGCATAGGATTTGGTTGTTTTCCAGATAGCGCATTAAATGACTCTTGATAATACGCTCCATTATTTTGCACGCTATGCAAGTTAAACTGACAGCGCGGTAATTTTCACAGTCGAGTCGTGAACCTCCTTTATAGATCGGGGTGATGAATGCGCACTTCCATTCTTCCGGGAGTTTGCTTTCTTCAAAGGACTTATGGAATATGATGGACAGTGGTATACACAGTTCGTTAGCAAGTTCTCTTAGGGCTAATGCAGGAATTCTATCCGGCCCAGGCGACTTGGCTGGTTTTATACGGAGTAATTCGGTTTTAACTACGGTCGGTGAAAAGTCTAGGTCTGGGTCCTCTGTTGTGGATGAGGAGGAGATGGAGGAGTAAGGTAAAGGGGGGGTACACATTGGTTGACAAACTGTTTGAATAGCAGCAAAATTATTAGGCTCTCTAGTGAAGACGGTCTGGAAGAATTTGGAAAGAAGGGATGCTTTAACCTGGTCATCGGTCTCCAGTTTTCCGTCTGCAGACCTAAGGGCAGGTATCATTTCCTGAATTCTCTTTGTACTCCGTATGTAGCCATATAGCATTTTGGGGTGTTCCAACGATTTTTGCAGTATGTTTAGTTCGAAATTCCTCCGCAGCTTAGTAGCCTCACTTTTACAAACGTTGCGTTGTTGCTTATATTCCCGTAAGTGAGCATCGGAGCCGGTTTGTCTGTAACGCCTCCAGAAGCGATTTCTTTTTTTGAAAGAGGCCTACAAGTTTGAGTTTATCCACTTTGGGCGGTTTGTGGTTGTCTTTTTCCTGAGAGGACAGTTGAGGTAAACAATCCTTTTCAATAACGAACTCAATGTCGTCCAATCTTTATTTGTTTCACCATGTAGTTCTGTTTCCCAGGATATCTCTGACAGTTGTCTTCTCATAAGTGAGTAGTCCCCCTTCCAAATGTGTCTTACCCAAATATCGGGTAAATTTGGTTTGGAAAACAGTGAGTACTCGAAGCACAGCGTAATGTGATCGCTTGAACCTAATGGCGGTCGGTCCTGTAGGTAAAAATCAGGTCAAGACAGTTTGATTGTTGTCCTTCTCTCGTCCGTGTTCCAAAGGTGACGTACTGAGAGAGAAGTTTGTCTGTTGCCCATTGTAGTAGTTTGTGGTTGAAGTTATCTGGCATTTCTCGGCGCAGTCCATGTTTTCCAGTCAATATCAGGAGCGTTAAAATCCCCAACAATGAGTACAGCTTTCTTCTCGCTGGCTTTGTAGAGTTCCGTTATGAGAATGAGATCCTGATCAGAAGTCTGATAAGACGAACGGTACACAACCGATATCGTCAGTGGTCTAGAATGCTTAGCAGATATAGTAATGCTTAAGACTTCCACATCACGTAATGGAATATGTATGTCAGCCATTGCGGTCAGCTTGCGAGTGACATGAACTATGACTCCTCCTCCTCGACTTGGTCTATCTCTCCTGAAGTGCTGATATCCTCTGAGGGATATTTCGGAATCAGTTATTTTTGCAGTAAGCCACGTTTCAGTGAAAGCCATAACGTCTGGTTTTCTTTCGTCAACAACGTTTCTTAGGTCGTCCAGCTTGTTGAACAGGCTTTGTACATTTGCGGAGATGACTTTCAATGACCGATTCGTCGGGGAGACCCAGCCTTCATTGTTACAGGTTTTAGCCACAGGAATGACCCATTTATGTGGACTATTTGACCGTCTTTGATTTTCAGCCGTTTCTCTCCTCTGCCAATTCTCTCCATCAATTCTTTCCGAAGTTCCCTCATTTTCAGCCGTTCCCTCGGCTCGTAATCTGGCTGAAAAAACACTTGTTTGTGCGATCCCCGTAAGTTCGTTCTTCCTTCTAACAGAAGTGCTGCCTGGGTTTCATTTTCTAAAATAATTTTTAGAGGCCTTGGGTATATTCTCATGTCGCGGCTGGGGTCTGCTTTGCCTAGTCGGAAAGCTTTTTTGCACGGTGTAAATTTCCCCTTTCTTCAGGACTGCACTAGCATATTCATGAAGAAGATTTAGATTGTGTGTCACTCGTTCCTTCGGAATGCAGGACGTGGATTCTGGGACACCCCGTATTACAATATTTCGTTTACGATTTATGGGCGAAGTCCTAATTTGCCCGTCCACGCTAGGTTGGGAGTTCACAGAGATGGCGTTACTCGTGGATGCTGGCACGGTGTAAATTTCCCCTTTCTTCAGGACAGCACTACCATGTTCATGAAGAAGATAAAGATCGTGTGTAACTCGTTCCTTCGAAATGCAGGACGTGGATTCTGTGATTCCCCTTTTTACGATATTTCGTTTACGATTTATGGATGAGGTCTTAATTTGCCCGCCCTCGCTAGGGTGGGAGTTTACAGAGGTGGCGTTACTCGTGGATGCTGGCACTTCAACACGAGAGGGATTTTTGTCCGATGCTGGGATTTTTGGACTTATATTTTTGGATGATGTATTACCTGTGTCTTCTGAAACTCGTTTCTGTATTTTCTTGGATCCCTGCCGGTTGCCCTCTTTCCTTACTGGATGCTGTTTAACAGCTACATCGAGCTCCGTTGACGTAGCGTCATCTTCCTTGTGGGATGTGATGGCTACGGAAGCTGTGCCTGCGTATGTGCATTTGTCTCCCTCGGGTTCCATCGTTAGGGACTGCTTCTTTTCAGGCAAATTCAGAGGAAGTTTCTTTAACTTCTCTATCTCCATATTCAGCCCCTGCATATCCTTTTCAATCTCCGAAATTTTGTGAAGAAGTTTAAAGCATGTCGCACACGCTTCGTCCTCGTAATTGACATCCAAAAAACTTACTAAACTCTTGGCCCGTTTGGCGGGAGGTGATTTTAAGGAAGCATGTCCGGAAATGAGGCCATTCGTATTATGATTTATGTCTATTCCATCATTAAAAATTAGGTCAGAGAGTTTGTCGTGCGCCAATAGCTCAGTGGTTTCACCGTCGTTCCACGCACGCTGGTGCCCCGGTTCTAATCTCGGCAGTGCCACATATTTTGCACGATTTCCGAAGGGTATATTTTTGACTTCCATGATAGATCGCAAAAACGATAAAGGGTGTTAAAAATATGGGACGAAGGTTTTAGCGGAAGCAACTTTATGAATAAAATATCGAAAGGACTCAGCCCTCTGTTGACTGGAAGATCTCGTGGAGTTGCTGGCGAGAAGTGCACAAGAAGAGGATATCGGGCGTATCTGCTGTTCTGCTGCAGTATTCTTGTGAGGATGAAGAGTATGTCGAATAGAATCCAACACTTGATAAATAAAGTCCGCAAGAGTGACCAGAAGACTGAAATCTCAAAAGTAGTAAATTCCTCGGAGGTCGAAAATTTAAACCGAATTCGAAGGGCGCGGCCAATTATAGAATTGGTCTTGGTCAAACCTCGTGCGTTTCATTTGTAACGAGAGACCCCAATCGAAAGATCTTTTTGATGTCGACTGTCAAACCAGTTTCTTGCGTAGCATTCAATAAATTTTGAAATATCAGCAGATCCTGTTTTACCCTTTCTTTTGGCGTTCCCCCAGTTGCCTCTGAGACTCCTTGAACTACCAGACAAAATGATCTGTCAGGGAAAAAAACTCGTTTCTGCATCCTGCTTTCTTTTAGTGATGGAAGGTTGAATCATGCCCTTTGTTACAGTTTTTAATACTGTGTTCAAATTTGTCTTCATCGATGAGCCTGTTGGTTGATTTGCAGACATCTCTATGGACCTTTCAAACAGCGTGAGTTCTCCTGACAATGCGTTTGCTCGAATAGCACCCGGGAAACCTGAATTTTGGTTTGTGTCATCGAGGTCTGTCGATAAGTCACAGGCCACTTTTCTGCCATTACTTTGCTGGCTACCATGCCCTGCTTCATTGTAGTTCGATGGAAATGTAAAGAGCATGCTGCTGTCGCTCGTCCGTAGCAGTAAAGATACCTTACGATTACTGTTTTTCGACTTTTCAGAGACCTTCGATCGCTGATTTACTTTTGTGCAGTCGGATTCTATGTGCACCAGATTTCCCGAACCTGGGGAAACGCAAGACATAATTTCCTCCTCGCTTATTTTCTTCCTGGTCATCTGTATTTCAACTTTCTCAGAGGTTTGTTCTAATGACTTCGTTCTTTTTCTCTTTTTGTTTCGCTTAATGTTATGCCTATTGACTTCTATTGTTTCCTTGCGATGATTATGGTCTAGCTTGCTGATGTTTTTCAGCTCATTTGCATCGTGTTTCGGCGAGTTAATTTTGTTATGTTTTATGAGGACTGATATTATTTCCGATAGGAGATCGAGGTCTCCTTCTAATCTCAAAACTCTGGTTGTGACTCCTCGGCATCCATCACAGTGTGCCAGCCCTTTACTGTTTAGCTTAGTTTTGGTAATGTTAAGTAGTGCACTGTTTTCTTCAATATTGCTGCTTTGTGGTTCTTCTCGGTCTGCTGAGAGTGACTTGAGTATTTCTGGTAAGTTATTGTCACATGAAATCGAAAACGGTTTACAAAGATAGGAGAGATCATTATTTTTGTAGTGTATACTATTTGTTTTGTCTGCTGGCTTCCCGGGCGTGGCCGAACGGTCAAGAGCATCGGTAACTAATCGAGAGGTTGGTGTTTCGAGTCCTGGATGAAGCGGTGAATAATTTTCTCGCGTGGTCGGGTCGTGAACATTTGCTTTTCCCATGCCATCAAGATCTCTACGAGGATGCATTAAGTTTTAACGAGCAGCTTAAATTATCAAGCGAATAGTTTGCTGAGCACAAAAAAGAAGTGCTTTTCCGAACCGAATTCACTATGGAATGTTAATACGAAGCAAAGAATGATGCAGCCTTCGAAGTGAGTTTGCCAGTGGTTCTCCGTTCCTTTCTGATGAAGACACCTTTCCTGGTAGGAGACTGTTTTCTGAAGCCCGTATGAGGCAGGATCCAAATGAAGCTGAGTTAGCTTATTATTCAAGATTCCGATATCAATTTTCGTGAGCCTGAATATGACAATGTCTATAAACAATTATAGGCTGATCCTGAATAGCAGACAATATGTGATCCAATGACAACTTATTTCGTTGAGTCCTGACTTTGGGAACAGATTATTGGCCAAAAATCAAAAGCTTGGAGACGAACGAATTTCAAACGGAAGTCCAACGACGCCGCAATAGAAACAATATGAGCAATAAATGCAACTATTCGTTCAAAACCACTTTTAAAAGACAATAAATGATAGGAAGAATATTCAGGAACGACTCAGCCGTTTGTAGAGGTCAAAGGTCCTGAATAACTTCAGATCTTCAAGGGGTTTTGCAATTTTGTTTCACTAAGCGGTTGTCTGTATGTATTGGTGTAGAGGCTGTTTTTATCAAGTCGACGAAGGTGATAAACAAATTCCAATTTGATGTCGTTTTGTGAGGTAATTCGGCACAAGAAAAATTCCCGAAAATTGCAAAGAGCAATTACGTTCGTGCAGTGGCAGTTTTAATGTCAGAATCAGCACAAGCGAAGCGTTAACGATTTTCAAACTGTCCAAGCCGGAGAACAAAATGATACGTGGTTCCTTTGCACACGTTGCCGCACAAAACCTCATAGTAATAGAAGGCAATTCTTCCCCTATTTTTTTTCAGTTCAGTGTATTTGGGTGAAATAGGCTCACACACTGATCTCCTTTTTTTTTTTCACATGAATTGAAAGAATGAAAAACTATGGGAAGAATAGGAATTTCCAACGCAGTAGCTATCAGCCATGTCGTAAGCCCACCTTTAATGCCAGTAACTCCGTCTAAAGTGCCAAGACCGACTGCTTCTCCGTTTCAACGTAGTTTTCCTTGTATTCCTACTGTTGACTTAGTCAACAATACTGGGTCAAGTCCACCTCGTTCCCATTCCACGATATCCACTCCGGTCTCAGCTGTCCAATCTAATAAACTTATCAAAAACCTGGGCAAGTCAAAGGATGCTCCAAACTTAAGTTCCAAAAAGACAAATGTTATTAAAGTTGGGAAACATCCTAACCCTCCAGCAGCTACCATACATACCCAAAATTTCCTTCGCAATTATCCCAACCAATCAATTTCTCAGGCTGCCCCATTATTTAACCCTACCCCTTACGGTACCAGTTTTCCAAAACAATTTGTTCCGTTTTCAAATCTTATTCTCCCCCCATATTATTCCAATATTCCTCAAAAACCCTATTTATAGGCCTCCTATTTTCGCTAACGCAGAAAAATAGCCTTCCTCTCAATGGATACCACCCAAATATGTTTCTCTACAATAATCCTAATTTAGTTAGCAGTAACAGCTTAACTAATTGTAGACAGCAGCCATTTTACTTTCCGCCAGCACCTACCTCTCTACAGTTTACTTCCCCACCACCAAGTCTTCCTTTTTATAAGTAACGATAACCCTAGTTTGGATACTCGAACTACGCTAGATGTCATATTACTTAATGCTAGATCTGTTTTTAAATAAGATGGCGCAACTGAGAGCCATTGCTTTCGAGCTAATGCCCGATGTTTTTATGCGTAACTGAATCTTGGACCCATCCCTTAATTTCCGACTCTTTGCTTGTCATAGACCAGTACGATCTCTACCGTCAAGACCGCATTAGTAAGCGTGGCGGTGGTTGTCTTCTCTATATTAAAGCTTCATTTAAGAACTTCCCGTTTGATCTAGATGTTACGTCATTCTCTGGCAATTACTGCTTCGCATCCATTATCCTGTCGTCCAGGCAAAAGGCGATTCTCGGATGTATTTACAACCCGCCTAATTCATCATCCAATGATGATGCAAAACTTTGTGAAATTTTTAAATTGATTTCGAAGTCCAATTTTAACATTAAAATAATCGCTGGGGACTTTAATTTTCCTGAAATTGACTGGATTTCAAACGTTTGTCCACCCAGATTTCAGCCTTTCCTCGATACGATTAATTTTTCTAATTGGTCCCAGCTTGTCCGTTCTTCAACGAGAGAAAAGCATATTTTAGACCTGATTTTCACAAACGACATTGCTCCCCTCTTCGTTGATTTTAAGCAGGGCCTCTTCCAAAGTGACCATACACTAATTCACTGTTGCCTTCTGATCTTTTCATCGAAAAAGGTTAGTGCCGTTCGTACCTATCATGCTTTTGACCTCGCAGATATGAGCTTAATTAGTAACTTTTTTGACTCATTGGACTGGCAGAATCTCTCCTCCATGAACGACGCAGCAAGTCTTTGTGACTTCGTGTCAGTCGTTTCAAATAACATCCTGAAGCTTGTGCCAACCAAAATAGTCAAGCCCTACGTCTCGGAATCAACCGTTCCTCACTTTCTTTTGCCACGACTAAAGAAATTGAAGAAGCAGTTGAAAGATCAATATACTAGTTCGTTATCTGTACACCTAAGGATCGCTGAGATTTTTGAATTAGCCTCTAAGATTCGTCTTGCACATGACAGACAGAGGGAATCTTGCGCACTCAGTGAGCCAAACACTGCAAAATCTGTTGCTCAACTGTTCCGCCGTCGATCCTCTTCTAAACGAGGTTATGAAATTCCTCCATTACTAAATGAAGACAAGAACTTCGTTCTGGAAGACTCTGACAAGGCAGAACTGTTTAGTGCGTTCTTTGCAAATCATCTTACGATGGAATCCGAACCGGTTCCGACGTTTCAGGCATCCCTCATTGAATGTTATCAGCACTATTGATTTCTCCTTAGAACTAATTCGTAAGCAAATAATTCGTCTGAAAAACTCGCACTCTTCGGGAACTGACGGTATTCCAAACTCAGTTATTAAGAGAGTGCCGAGCTTTCCCCGATTGCTTAGCCATGTATTCTCAGTTTATCTTTTAAATGGATTCTTTCCTGACTCATGGAAGACATCTATTATTCTTCCTGTCTTCAAGTCGGGATCTCGTTCGGACGTAAATAATTATCGAGGCGTTCACAAAACCCCGGCTCTCGCAAAACTTCTTGAAAAAATTATTTTCAATCAAATTCTCGACTTTTGCCAAGAAAATAAGCTTTTAAGCGACTCACAATATGGTTTTCTACCTGGGAGATCATGCGAAGTGTGTCACTTAGCTTTTCTTAACCTCGTCACTTCCCTTCGTAACGAGCAACAGTCAGTGGTTGTGATCTACTTTGACCTGAGCAAAGCCTTTGACAAGGTACCGCACAGACGTCTTCTAGTGAAACTGGAAGCCCTCGGCATCCGGCCTCCTCTCCTTGACTTCATTGGTTCCTACTTGTCTAACCGCAGCCAGAAGGTCTTAGTAGGTAATAGCTATTCGACGCCTCAACCGATCACGAGTGGCGTTTTTCAAGGCACCGTTCTAGGTCCCCTTCTCTTCATTCTGTACATTAACGAAATTTCAACTTTTACTCACAAATTCACAAAATTTCGTTTACGCTGACGATCTCAAGTGCATTTATTCATTTTCTAAAGACACTGCTAATAGTTGCGTTGACAAAATAAACACTGATCTACTAATGCTCTCACGTTGGAGCTGTACTTGGCAGATGGAATTTTCTCCATCCAAGAGCAGTTTCATGTGTTTTGGCCCCGCCAAGCTTCCTGGACCCCTAGTATTTCAAAATAGTACACTTTTAGAACGATCAACCATAAAAAGACTTAGGTCTAAGTTACACGAATAAGCTAGCATTATCGCCTCATGCAGATCGAATTTCTGCAAAGGCTGCACAGATATGTGGTTTTATATCACATAATTTCTTCCTTCCGGAAATAAAGTTAAACCTATACCGCATGTTTGTTCTTCCTATCCTCGAATACTGCTGTCCCCTATTTGGGCTGATGAACGCCTCTGACCGCAGTAAGATTGAAAAAGTTCAGAGGGTTTTTACTCGAAAACTATTTTCTCTTCCTGGATCCAGTTTCTCTTATACGGATAGATGCCAGTTAGCAAACATTAAATTTCTGTGGGTTAGAAGACTCGAAGCTGGTCTCTGCTTCCTGTTTCGCGTTAATTCTAGCCCAAATATCCCACGAATTAACGCTCTCACTCCGGTAAATCGACCCTATGCCACTCGTAATTCCTCCATGTTCATTTCACCACCCCTTAGCTCCACAACCAACCGGTCTCAGTTTTTGCCTCCAAATATGCTTTCATATGGAATAATCTACCACTGCAAATTAGGTTGTCGTCTACATTAGCTATTTTCAAAACCAAATTACGCAAACATTTAACTTCGAAAGATATAAAGTCCTTATTGTCTGTTTCTTTCCCAAACTCGCAACTTTTGGATTTTGAAAAGGGTCCTCCTGGTATTTGAGGCAGATCCCTTGATATTATATTGGTCTCTAATTATATTTTCCATCATCCCTCTGCAGAGTCAATCTTTGCATTCACTTTTTCTTCCCCTCCTTTTAAACTAGCATTGCCAACTCTTGACAACCTTGATACTTTCCTTCGAATTTGCAACCCTGACGATAGTCTCCAGGATCTGTTGATGATCAAAGTGGGTTCTGATGGTTTCGCCTCTTTGGTGATGGACTATACAGTCAGCAAGGTCGCATCTCGATGATGATCTCGTGACCTCTACTGTCCCCTCTTCGTTTCGACCATGTTGTCTACGATGAGTTCGTCCTCTCTCACCTCCACTGGTGTTTATAAACAGTAGCTCTGACTGCTATATTACCTCTCACCCGACAAGGAGCGTCCCGAACCCTCATACGCAGTCAGCAACATCACAATACTATCCCATTGCATTTAGCTATTAATTTTTAGTGAAGCAGTTTTTTTCTCCTATTTTTTTTAAATTGGCGGCTCGCCGAACTCCGCCTCCGATTTAACCCTAGGAGTTTTTTTCACTGCTTCTTTTCGAGTTCACCGTATATGCCAACGATTGTTGACTTTTGTTTTATAAATGGCAAATCTTTTTGAATCGGATATGTTTACCATACTACTCATTTCTGCTGTTCATATGGATGCTCACATAGTGCAGCAATTATCCACTTTGTATTTATTTAAACCATGATACTAAGTTTGGAATGATGGGGCCCTCTGGGCCTTAAATATACAATTTATTTATTTATTTATTTATAAGGACTCATGGAAGACATCAAGCTCAAGAGGTCAAGCTCTATCCTCTGAGTTATAGGCAGTTGCACGGAGACTTGATATAAACCTTCTGTATCGTGCGTGGCATGGATTGCGCCCTCCTATGTGATGAATTTTTCCAACTTGCCACTAAGAATAACCTCCGAGGTCATCCATTCAAACTAAGTGTGCCCCAAGTAAGATTGGATGTAAGCAAGTATTTTTTCACCAACCGTGTCATGGAACCGTGGAATAACCTACCTGAGGTGATTGTAATGTCCCAGTCTGTGGATATATTCAAACATCGGCTTGACATACATGCATATGTTTAAATAAAATAATAAATAAATAGTATATTTAAGACCCAGAGAGCCCCGTCATTTCAAACTTAGTATCGCGGAATAAATAAATACAAAGTGGATAATTGCTGCACTATGTGAGCAGCCGTATTAACAGCAGAAATGAACAATATGGTGGACATATCCGATTCAGAACGATTAGCCATTTTTAAAACAAAAGTCAACAATCTTGACATATACGGTGAACTAAAAAAGCAGCAGTAAAAAACTCCTACGGTTAAATCGGAGGCGGAGTTCGGCGAGCCGCCAATTTAAAAAAAAAATTAGGAGAAAAAAACTGCTTCACTAAAAAATTAATAGCTAGATGCAATGGGATAGTATTGTGATGTTGTTGACAACGTTTGAGGGTTTGGAACGCTCCTTGTCATGTGAGAGATAATATAGTGGTCAAAGCTACTGTTTGTAACCACCAGTGGAGGTGAGAGAGGAGGAACTCATCGTGGACACCAGGATCAAAACGAAGAGGGGACAGTAGAGGTCATGAGATCATCATCGAGATGCGACCTTGCTGACTGCAGCACCACGAAGACTATGTGACTACTTAACCTTAACAATCTCACTGTACCACGTACATCTACCTGCATTCACTTGACTGTATCTTCTTTACATTGCTTCTTATTCTTGCTATTTTTATGTAACGAATAGGGATTTCAAAGGCGTAAGCCTATTTTCCTCAAATACAATGAACTGAACATCTATTTTTTTTCGGACGTAAATAATTATTGATGAGCTCATAAACCCCTTGCTCTAGAAAAAATTATTGACAAATTACTTTGAATCAAATTCTCGATTTTGCCTACACAAAAAGCTTCTGAGTGACTCACAACATGGTTTTCTACCTGGAAGATCATATGAAGTGTGTAACTTAGCTTTTCTTAACCTATGCCCTTCCATTCGTAATGAGCAGCAATCAGTGGTTGTGATACAATTTGACCAGAGCAAAGCCTTTGACAAGGTAGTAAGGTAGGAAAGCACTGCGTCCTTAGAAATGAGTTTCGGATTTCAACTCCTTTGATCTTTCGAAGTTTAAGTCCCTACCTTAGTTAGAAGACAGGTTGGTTTCAAATAAATCACGAGTGGATTTCCCATTCTCTAAATTTGGGCAATTTTAACTTTGACGTAACGATTCTGCGGCTGTAAAAATGTTATTTTTCATCAGATTCTTCCACGTCCCAGAGGTTATCCCTGCGAGAATTGCAGGTTTCAACGTTAACCTGCTTCCAAAACTCACACCGGCGGGTTGCTGCTCGAATCTGCTCTCAGTCGTGGAAGGAGAGTTCAAACCAAAGGATGAGTCGTAACATGCTTCTCACAAGTCTCTCTGCTGGATATTTTTGTCCGTCGCTTATTTACGAATATTTATAAATCAAACGCTTCCGCATAGAAATCTAGGAGGCATGGAAAACAGAGACGCTCATGATTCATATGCAAGGAAAAAATGACGCTGCGATCGAGAGTCGAACCTTCGCCAGATAAAAGTATGCTGACGCCCCTAACCACTCAGCCACATCCACACGGAGATCTAAAAATTGCATACGAAAAGAAAAGAACGGCGAAGACAGATATTCTGTTACAACTTCTCCTCCTGCTATGCAAGACAAACACTGATAACACAAATGAATTGCATCTACGAGGACGAGTAGCGTATGGGGGGTTTATATCTCCTACAAAAATTCCTATTGATGGCGAAAGAGTTAGGGAACTTGAAACAAGAAATGGCCAATCTAAAGGAGTTTGCTCATTTTTCTGTCCGCAAAATCATATCAGTAACATCGAAAATTCCAATAAGTAACTTATGTATGTAAATAAAGCTTCTTCAATCATACCTGGTGTAAAAAAACTAATTGCAAAATATACGGATTTTTGCATAAGTAATCAAATTCCCAACTCCTCCCAACATGGCTTTTTACCGGACAGCTCTTGTGGAACCTGCCATATGTCTTTTCTTAATCAACTAACCTCTCTTCCTAATGATTATCTATCTGTTGTATCTATCTATTTTGATCGTAGTAAAGCATTCGATAAAGTGTCTTAGAGACGACTTCTAGCTAAACCAGAGGTTATAGGATTTCGTAGTCCCCGTACTGACTTTATCAGATCATACCTACTTGCTCGAAAACAAACAATTTTAGCGAGGTCCTCATACTCAAGTGCTACCCCAATTGTGAGTGGTGTCCTTCAAGGTACCGCATTAGGTCCTTTGTTGTTTTTACTTTACATAAATGATATTTCACCGATAGTTAAACATTGTCAATCTTATATTAATGCTGATGACCTTAAACGCGTGTATTCCTTTTCTAACTCTTCGGCCGAACGATGCCTAGAACAAATTGATTTGGACGAAGACGCTCTTTCGGCGTGGAGCTCCACATGGGTAATGGAGCTCTCATCTTCCACGTGTCACTACCTGTGTTTTGGGCCTGTAAGGCTTCCGCAACCTGTTATTTTTAAAGGATGCCCTACGACTGAATGTTCCTCCATCAAATTAGATCTTTCGCCGCATGCCGATAGAATTACGGCCAAAGCTGCTCTGATTTGCGGCTTTATTTCTTATAGTTTGTACCTACCTGAAATAAATTTAAGAATTTATCGTGTTTTTGTGCTTCCCATTATTGAATTTTGCTGTCCTTACTTCGGTTAATGAACGAATCTAGCCGTTTAAACATTGAAAATCATCAAAGAAATTTCACAAAAAACTCCTTCATCCGACTCTTTAAATACATTTTACTCAACTAGATGCCAGCTGACAAAGCTAAACTTCTTTTAGGTCAAAAGACTGGAAGTAGGGTTTTGTCTCCTTTTTCGACTTAAAAAAAGCTCATATCTCCCAGAGTTTTCTGTCATTACCCCTGGTAATCTTCCTTATAACCTAAGAAATTCTGCACTAATTAAACCTCCTCCTGCCCCGTCCACACCTAAACGCTCTTTATATTTACTTCTAGATTTGCCTTCCTTGGAATACATTTTTCAATTGAAATTAGGTCTTTAACTAGTCTATCTGCATTCAAGCGAAGACTGCACATTTATCGTAACAATGATTCCATAAACCTTTTATTTTCCTCATCTTTTCCGAGAAGTTTTCTCTATGACTCGGAGAAAGAAGCATCGGGAATTTAAGTGACCTTATTGTAACTATTTTTCTCTTCCCCCAAGTCCTCCAGGAACTATGATGTCTCCTTATACCACCAGTCATTCAAACGATGAAGTCATTCGGACGTACAAATACGGACGTCAATCCTGGATCCAAAGATGCTGAGGCCTCAAGTTCACTGACGCCTTTTCGCGAGATTTTGTTTTAATGCGCCATGGGGATCAAGAACGAACCATATCGACGTTTCATTATCTCATTCTGAAATCCCACTACAGTATTAGCCTACTCTACCCCTGTACCTTATTTTCCCAAGCTGTATTTTTCTCCTACCCTCTGCTCGAAAATGGAGGCCTATTGAACTCTGTACACAAATGTACATAATCTATTCAAAAAATGGATGAAATCAAATTGGCCGTGGACTATTTAAAACCGAAGTTCATAGCTATATCTGAAACCTGGTTAAAAGAGCATATCGCAAACGCAGAAGTCAGACTCGACGGATTTAAGCTTGCCTGCATGGATCGAAATAGAAGTAGGGGTGGGGGAATCGCCATGTTTATACGAGGTGGCATTGGCTATATTCTGGATGGTCCCTAACCAAATAGGAACATGTTTGCCAAATACCTACTTGTAAATTGAAAGTCGCAAACCAACTGAACCTACATATTGCCATGGTATATCACCCCCCCAGGACAGCGGACGGACACGGACGAAGCACTCAGCATGGAGGTAAAGCCAATTTGCCTTACCAAACACGTATTAATACTTGGAGCTTTCAACTCTCCAGGCATTGATTGGGAATTGATGTACTGCTCGCGATCGGAAAATTCATTCGAAAAGGAATTGCTTAAGTTGGTAACTGACGAGCTCCTAACCCAACACGTCACAATGGACACACGGTTCCAAAATGGGCAGCAGTCAATCGACTTGAATCTTATCTTTAGAAGAGACATCAATTGCATTCTCGGACTAAGTGCTCACCCGCCACTTGGACAAAGTGATCATTGTGTTCTTGCTTTGGGATACAGTCATTTTTCCGTACCCGAACATCGAGCAGTTAGGAAAAGAAATGTATGGAAAGGGGATTATCCCAAAATGAAAGAACTACTGAATATGCTAGACTGGAGTCCTGCACATGAACCTGACCCAAACGCTGCCTGGTTCTTCTTTAGTAACTTGATTCAGCAGTTGTTAGAGAACTGCTGTCCACTTAAAAGAATATTGCACTTCCCCGACCCGAGTGGGTGAGATCGGAAATAAAAAGGAATTTCAAGTAGAAAAGAAGACTGTGGGGAACATACACCAGATATCAACAACCCGAAAATTTTTCCGCTTTCAAGAAACAGCGAAATCAGTGTTGGAACAACCTGAAAAACGAAAGATCAGGTTTTGAGTCAGAAATAGTCAAAGACATACCAAGAAACTCGAAAAAGTTATTTGTTTACGTGAATAAGTCAAATCGAAATCAGGACTCCATCCCTTGTCTAAAACACTATCATGGAAACAAGTTAACCGATAACTCTGATAAGACCAAACTCTTATCCAATTTCTTCATGTCTATGTACACATGTTAGCCGCCTTTTGATAAGGAAGAACACCAAAGTATCACCACACCTACAAACAAAATAAAAACGGTGTTATTCCCAACAGACACAGTAATAAAAACTCTGAAACAGCTTCAGCCCACTAAATGACCTGGCCTTGATGGCATATCCAACCAGCAGGCCGCTCAGCTCTCAGAGTTCCTTCAAAGTTCTATGAAGGCGGGGGCTCTGCCTACTGAGTGGAAGCTAGCCAACATAACCCCTTATCTATAAAGGGGAAGAAAACATCATCAAGTAGCTTTAGACAAGTCAGTCTCGCAAGTATATGTTGTAAAATAATGAAAAAGATAATAAAAATGGAACTGATGATGCATATTGAAGAGAACAACTTGCTAAGTTCATATCAGCCTGGATTTAGAAACGGCCGATCCTGCTTCACAAACCTGCTCACTTCCATGGAGAACTGGAGGAAATCATTAGAATTGGGTTAGTCTGTCGATGCGGTATACATTGACTGAAGCAAGGCCTTTCACATGGTTCCACACAGACGTCTGATATTTAAGCTGCGTCAAATGGGTGTGACTGGCGACCTATTCAAATGGTTGGCCGAATTTCTCACAGGCAGGTGCCAACGTGTGTATATTGGAGACGGGGTGTAGGGGTACTCGTTAGGGGTAGCACCACACAGATAGCATTTGGTCGCTCCATTTGTCTCGTACAGGTGGTGAATGCTCCTGTGGCCGCCTCTAACTGGTACCCAACTCTCACCTGTGGCTCCTCTAAGTTGGGTTCTTCCCAGCGGCCACACCCCGGGCAACCATCACGACCGGCGGGCTAAACCAGGTGAGGGTCTCCGGTGTTGTGTGTGCCTCCACACCCGGTATGTCTGACTCCCGAACTTCCCACCTCCCCCCTCTCAAAAAGTCCTACGATGGGGGCGACAGCAACCCCGTAGGCGGCCCAGACTAACTTGGGTCGTTCTCCCACTAAAAAAAATCCGTAACCCATAGTGGAGTTCGGCAGCCGTCTGGGATGTCCGAGCAGCCCTATTTAGGGATAGCACTGCTTGCCTCCTCGTGGAGGAAGGGGCTAGAAAATGTGCCTTAAAAAATACTGGGTCTTACGTCTTCTGCAGCCGGCCGCGGCTCGCAGATCGCAAAATACGCGGTCGTAAAACTCAAACCAACAACAATACCCCCCGTCCCCATCCCCCTCGCCATATTCTCCTGGCTGCTCGGGTGAGTCCACTCATACTAGCAGCCTGGAATGTTTGTTCCCTTTTAGACAATCCTAGGAGCGACCGGCCGGAATGGAGGACGGCGCTAATTGCTCGGGAACTGGCGCGCTACAAGGTGGACATTGCTGCTCTCAGCGAGACCCGATTCTCTGAGCAGGGTCAGCTGGAGGAGTTGGGGGCTTGCTACACCTTCTTCTGGAGCGGCCGGCCAAAGGCAGAGTAACGCGACGCTGGTGTTGCCTTTGCCATCCGTAACGACATCGTGGAACGTCTGCCCTGTCTGCCGCAGGGTATCAATGATCGCCTGATGAGCCTCCGCCTGCCTCTTCGGGCAGACCAGTTCGCCACCATCATCAGCGCCTACGCTCCCCCAATGACGAGCTCTGATACGGTGAAGAACAAATTCTACGAGGACCTGCACGCATTGCTGGCGACTGTGCCGAAAAAAGGACAAGTTAATTGTCCTTGGTGACTTCAATGCCCGCGTCGGGACGGACCACGCTGCCTGACAGGGAGTGTTTGGTCCCCATGGTCTCGGTAGCTGCAACGATAACGGCCTCCTTCTTCTGCGCACGTGTGCGGAACACCGTCTCCTGCTGACAAACACCTTCTTCCGCCTTCCGACGCGGGAGAAGGCCACGTGGATGCACCCTCGGTCGCGGCGCTGGCATCTGCTGGACTATGTTCTCGTCCGGAGGCGAGATCGACAGGACGTGCTGGTAACCAAGGCGATCCGCGATGCCGATGGTTGGACAGATCACCGCCTTGTCATCTCCCAGATGAGGCTCCGACTGCAACCCCGACGAAGGCCCCAAGGTAAGAGGCCGCCATGTAAGTTAAATACTCTTTTATTAAATTTGCCTGCTCACTGTTTTGATTTCAGCAACCAAATAACCGAGAAACTGGAGGACCTGCATGCTCCAGATGATAACGATACCGTGGAGACACGATGGTGTCAACTGTTAAATGTCATCCAGTCCACCGCCCTCGATGTCCTCGGATGCGCACGCCGTCCACACCAGGACTGGTTTGCGGACAATGAAGCCGACATCAGCAACTTACTCGCGGAGAAGAATGGACTACACAAAGCCTACATGGACCTTCGGACTGATGCCACCAAAGCACCTTTTTCAGATGCCGGCGCCTTGTACAACAACGGCTGCGGGAGATGCAGGATGCCTGGATGATCCGAAAGGCTGAGGAAATCCAGGGGTATGCGGACCGCAATGAAATTAAAAACTTTTTCAAAGCCATCAAGGCCATCTACGGCCCATGTATCAAGAGCACCGCACCACTGCTCAGCTCTGACGGCACAACACTGCTGACAGAGAAATCGCAAATTCTGAAGCTCTGGGCCGAGCACTTTAGAAATGTCCTTAATTGCTCATCAGCCATCTCCGATGCTGCCATTGACCGGCTCCCTCAAGTGGACACAAACAATGACCTGGATCGGCCGCCTTCCCTACCAGAAACCATCTGGGCTGTGCAGCAGATTTCCAGCGGTAAAGCACCGGGATCCGACGCAATCCCACCGGAAGTCTACAAGCACGGTGGGCCCCGGCTGATGTCAGAACTCACAACACTCTTCCAGGAGATGTTATGCCAAGGACAAGTTCCTCAGGAGTTCAAAGACGCGACCGTCGTCCATCTCTACAAACAGAAGGGGAACCGGCAACTCTGTGATAATCACAGAGGCATCTCGTTGCTCAACATCGCCGGGAAGATCTTCGCCCGTATCCTTCTCAATAGTCTTAACGGTCACCTAGAGCAGGGTTTGCTCCCGGAAAGCCAATGTGGCTTCCGCCGACACCGCGGAACAACCGATCTTTGCCGCCCACCAACTACAAGAGAAGTGTCAGGAGATGCGAACTCACCTAAACACTACCTTCGTGGATCTAACGAAAGCCTTTGACACGGTGAATCGTGACGGACTGTGGAAATTCATGCAGAAATTTGGTTGTCCTGAGCGGTTCACGCACATGGTGCGTCAGCTTCACGACGGGATGACGGCGCGCGTCACTGACAACGGGACGGTATCCGAAGCATTCGCAGTGACCAACGGAGTGAAGCAGGGCTGCGTACTGGCCCCCACACTCTTCAGTCTCATGTTCTCAGCTATGCTGATGGACGCCTACCGTGATGAGCAGCCTGGTATCCGCATCGCTTACAGAACTGACGGGCACCTTCTCAACGGTCGGCGTATGCAGGCTCCAACGCACGTGTCTACGACTACAGTCCATGACTTGCTCTTCGCGGACGACTGCGCCCTTAACACCGTGACGGAGGAGGACATGCAAAGGAGCATGGACCTCTTCGCCGAAGGCTGCGCCAATTTCGGATTAAAAATAAGTACAGCCAAAACGGTTGTCAAGCACCAGCTGCCACCCAGCGCGGAATACAATGCTCCTCGAATCAATGTAAACGGTGCTCAACTCAAAAACGTGGAAACCTTCGCTTGTCTAGGAAGTACGATATCGCGCAACACGAGAATCGATGACGAGGTTGCCCAACGGATCTCCAAAGCTAGTCAGGCCTTCAGCCGGCTGCAGGCCTCCGTGTGGAATCGCCACGGTATTCACCTGAACACCAAACTGAAGATGTACAAGGCCGTCGTCTTGACGACACTCCTTTACGGAGCGGAAACCTGGACTGTCTACTCGAACCAAGCCAGGAAGCTGAATCACTTTCATCTCAGCTGCCTCCGCAGAATAATGAAGCTGAGATGGCAAGACAGGATCCCGGACACGGAAGTCCTGGAGCGGACCGGAATTCTCAGCATCCATGCCATGCTGACGCATGTACAACTGCGATGGAGCGGCCACCTGGTAAGAATGGACGACGAGCGATTACCCAAACGAATTTTCTACGGAGATGTCGCTACGGGTTCTCGCCGGCAGGGAGGTCAAAAACGACGGTACAAGGACACTTTGAAGAAATCGCTGAAGCAACTGCAAATCAACTCGGTGACCTGGGAGGACCTCGCACAGGATAGACCGGCATGGAGAAGAGCAGTGAAGACTGGTTCAGCAATCTATGAGGCCAACCGGATCGCCGCCGCCAAGGCCAAAAGAGCGGCACGAAAGTCACCAGCGCCTCGGACCAACACCGCCAATGCCCAGGCCCTGCCAACACGCCCGCGCTGTAAACGCATCTTCCAGGCGCGAATCGGCCTGGTTGGACATCTTCGGACGCAATGCACCAACAATCCGACAATTCCAAGTTCTACGTCAAATTCTGTCAACCCTCCTTCTGACTCTCCCACCCTCACTCCTGGCATCAATTCTATTACTCCCACCATCATAGAGACCACATCCATCTACTCATCGCTTGTTACCCCCACCACCGTAACCACAACCACCTTCGCCTCCACTACCACCACCACCACCATCAGCGATGGGGAATCTCTCCTAAGCTGTACTCAATGCGACCGCACATTCACCTCACGCATCGGCCTGGTCGGTCACTTGCGAATACATCGTACAGAGACCGGTGAGCCAGTGCCTGGAGCACCATCACACAGCAGAGATCTTCGCCTCCACTGCCCTCACTGTCCTCGCGCATTCACTCATCGCATAGGCCTATTTTGTTACATGCGCATCCATGACAGAGGAAATCTCCACAATGCCGACAACACCGATACACCATGCACACCCTCCGCTCCTGCCATTCTTAGCGCCACTGCCACCCCCACTTCCATGAATGACATCCCCCAGCCTCTACCGATTTCTCCTGCCCACACTGCGCCCGCAACTTCAACTCACGCATTGGCCTGGTCGGTCACCTGCGAATCTATCGCACGGAGGCTGGTTAACCAGTGCCTGGGGCTCCGAAATACAGTCGACGCGCCCGCCTTCACTGCCCTCACTGCTCCCGCACATGTACACACCGCGTGGGCCTATTAGGACACATGCGCCTCCACGACAACCTACGGTGAACCACCGGAGGCTAAGGTACATCAGCGCACACTATCTACAGCAATACATCGACAACACCCTCACAATCACCATTTACCAGAGTATATCACGGTTTCCTAGAAACCGTGGCTGGGAAGTCTGCCAATCTGACGCTTCCACCAAACCACGCCATCGGCCCAGTGTATGTGCTGTGTGTGTCGAGTGGCTGACCAGTGGACTGGGAGTCAGACGGCGATGGCTGCTCCATATCCCCTGAGTAAGTGAATCCTGGTGTGTGCGTTATGGGGGCCAGGTCGTGCTGTGACGCGCGAAGACGGGTACGCCGATCCGTCAGCCAATGCGCCCACTCCCACATCAGGCAACTGACCGGCTCGGACAGTGTCTGATGGTGGGGGTTGGGGAGAGAGTGAGGTCGACAGCTCAGCGCATATTCCTCACTATAAACAATCTGACGCGCTTAAAACTATCACGGTGCGCTAAAAGCCGTGGCTTGGAAGGTTGCCAACTGACGGGATAAATCGGACCGCGTGGTCAGCCCAATGTGTGTTTTGTGTGGAGTGGCTGACTGGCGGACTGAGAGTCAGGCTGCAATGGCTCCTTCTTAATGTGGTCTTTATGGCACTCCCACTCTGTAGGATCTGATCCAGGTGTGGTGGCACGCCCAGGGCGGCTCCGGCCGCGCCAGCCAACTGCGCCCTCTCCCATCTCCAGTCTTCTTGACTCTGTCTTGACACCGGGCTCAGGTGGGGGAGGAGGAGAGAGTGCGGTAACTGCAGCGCAAGGCCACTATCACTTAAAACTAATTCACGCGCAAGTCACCGTTCCTGCTCCACCCTTCCATGGAGCATACGGTGGAAATCGTCGGACTACGACGGTCGAACTGTCGTATATTGGAGACGCTAAGTTGCACTGGGGAACGGTTTACATTGGTGTTTCGCATGGGATCGTTCTGGGTCCCATTCTGTTTCTGATATACATGACAGACTGACTTGATTGTCTGATAAGTGATGGGATGAATGAAACTTACTTTTTATTTAGAATTTATATTCGGTTAGCACCGGCAAGGCACTGTCTAAGCAAACATTATTAACGAAATAAAGTTATGACAATATGTGCAGATAAAATGCACAAATACATAACTTGTCCTGCTATGTCCACAGTTAGCGATGTTTTAAAATTAATGGTGAACTAGAAAGAATAGACATTGAAAAAATCTCCTACCATAAAATGAAGGCAGAGTTCAATAAGCCTTCATTTTTGCATAGAAGGTAGGAGAAAATACTGCTAAGGAAAAAATGGTCAGGTGGTAGAGTATGGTAATACGGTAGTAGCATTTCAGAATGAGATAATGAAACGTCGAGATGATTCGTTCTTGATCACTTAGGCGTATGCAACAAAATCTCACGAAAATGCGCCAATTAACTTAAGTCCTCAGCATCTTAGGATCCAGAATTGAATTCTGATGATGATTAGTATCCAAAGAAACTGGTAGTATTTTAGACTGTGGACCACCGAATGTGAATGTCCGAATGACGTCATCGTTTGGATGACTGTTGATATAAGGAGACATCATAGTTCATGGGCAATTCGAGGTAGCGAAAATATAGTTTCAAGAGGGTCACTTAAATTCCCAATGGTCCTTTCTCCGAGTCATGGGGAAAGCTACTGGAAAAGATGAGGAAAATAAAAGGTTAATACAATCAATGTTAAGATAAATGTGCAGTCTTCGATTGAATGCAAATAGACTAGTTAACGACCTAATTTCAATTGGCAAGTTATTCCAAAGAAAACTATACCTAGAAGCAAAGAAGAGAGAGCGTTTACACGTGGACGATGCAAGGGGAGGTATAATTAGTGCATAATTTCTTAGGTTATAAGGAAGACTGACGCGGGTAATGACAGAAAGCTTGGGGAGAGTTGAACTATTATTTAGTCGGAAAAGGAGACAAAAGCCTGCTTCAAGTCTCCTGACCCAAAGAAATTTTAGCTTCATTCGCTTGCATCTTGTTGAGTAGGAAGTAGTTGAAAGAGTCGGGAATAGGAGTTTTTTATTGAAATGGCTTTGGACATTTTCAATTTTTGAACGGCTAGATTCTTTCATTAAACCGAAGAAAGGACAGAAAACTTCAAGAATCGGAAGTACAAACATACGATAAAGTCTTAATTTGATTTCAGGGAGGTAGAAATTATAAGAAATAAAGCCGCAAATCTGAGAAACTTGGCCGTAATTCTATCGGCATAAGGCGAAAGATCTAATTTATTGGTGTAGCTTAAGCCCAAGTCCTTGATGGAGGAACATTCAATCATAGGGCAACCTTCAAAGATAAGAGGTTGCGGCAGCCTTACAGGCCCAAAACTCATGTAGCGACACTTAGTAGGTGAGAACTCCATTAGCCATGTGGAGCTCCAGGCCGAAAGAGCGTCTAAGTCTGAATGAATTTGTTCTAGGCACCGTTCGGTCGTAGAGTTAGAGAAGGAATACACGCATTTGAGGTCATCAGCATAAATAAAAGTTTGAGAATGTTTAACTATCGATGAAATATCATTTATATACAGTAAGAACAACAAAGGACCTAATACGGTAACTTGAAGGACACCACTAACAATCGGGGTAGCACGTGAGTATGAGGACCCTACTTAAACTTTTTGCTTTCGATCATTTAGGTATTATCTAATAAAGTCAGTAAGGGGACTACAAAATCCTATAGCTTCTAGTTTAGCTAGAAGTCGTTTATGAGGCACTTTATCAAATGCCTTACTAAGATCAAAATAGATAACTACCACAGAGAGATGATCATTACGAAGAGAGGTTAGTAGATTTAGAAAAGACATGTGGCAGGTTTCACAAGAGCGGTCCGGTAAGATGCCGTGTTGGGAAAAGTTGATAATTTGATTGCTTATGCAAAAATCCATGATTTGTTTTGCAATTAGTTTTTCGAAAAGTTTAGCAAGAGAGGGCGTTTTATGAACACCGCGATAGTTATGAATGTCCTAGCGGGAACCAGATTTAAAAACTGGTATTATAAAAGAAGTTTTCCAGTAATCGGGGAAGAAACCATTTTCGAGAAATACTAAGAATAACTTGCTTAGTAAAGGTGGAAAATCCCTTAACTGTTTAATAAGTGAGTTTGGAATGTTATCAGTTCCAACCGAATGTGAATTTTTTAGGTGAGCTATTTCCTTTTGAATAAATGAAGGCGAGAAATTAATGGTTGTTAGAAGCGAATTGGAAAGCAGAGGAATTGTGGGAGTGGGGCTAGTTTCAGTGGTAACGTGGTTGGCAAAAAACGAATTTAACATCTCTACTTTGCCCAAATCGTCTGTAACAATTTTTTTGTTACAGTCGAGTAAGGTCCGTGTTACAGTCGAGTAAGGGCTTGCATTAGGTTTGAATATCAATAATTCATCAGTGGTTACCAAAGTGAGGAGGTATAAGATCTAGGGTACTTGGGTGTGTGGATGACGCTCACTATCAAACCATTGTCACGCCGCGCCAAGATAGCAAAGAAGGCTATTTTTATCCTAGGAGCGCTTAGGACCTCCTTCTTTAATTTTGATGAAGAGCTTTTTGGTCGGGTATTTGGAAAATTTGTCCATCTGGTGTTGGAATATTGCATTCAGGCGTGGCACCCCTGGACGAAGCCCTACTACACGCCGTTGGAGAAAGTTTGACGGTGGGCGAAGAATCTACTCAGTGGATTAGAGTGCCTACCATATGAGGGCCGACTAGAAAGACCTAAAATATTTCTTAGAATGTTTTTAGAATTTATATTTGGTAAGCACCGGGAAGGCACTGGCTAAGCAAACATTAGTAACGAAATAAAGTTATGACAATTTGTGCGGATAAAATGTACAAATACATAACTTGTCCTGCTATGTCAACAGTTAGCAATGTTTAAAAATTAGTGGTGAACTAGAAATAAATAGGCAGTGAAAAAAAACTCCTACCATAAAAATGGAGGCAGAGTTCAATAGGCCTTCATTTTTGAAAAGAGGGTAGGAGAAAAAACTGCATATAGGAAAAAAAACTGCTCTATTATAGGCAATATAGACGGGATATGATCTTGGTCTTCAAACTTGTCCGAGGAGTTGACTGTGCTCTTTAAACGGTCGATTTTTCTGAATTGGCAAATATAACAAATATCCGAGATCACCAATACAAACTTAAGACGAACTACGCCAAACTTGAAGTGCGGGCCAACTTCTTTTTCCACCGGGGATTTAAGAATGGTACAAATTGCCTACTTCAGGAGTTCTGGCTGAGACTGTTGCGATATTTAAAAGAAAACTTTATAAATTTTCTTTTTATGGAAAAAAATTTAGTCAACATCAATGACTGATATACTATAACCCTTTCGCCATGTTACATATGCCTTTTTTGAAAGGATTTGTTAATGCTGCTCCTATTTCAATTATACAGTAGGTGTCCTAACTGAAAAAGGTAATACATGGACGTCTTCTAGTGAGACTAGAAGCCTCTGGCATCTGTCCTCCTCTCATTGACTTCAGTGGTTCCTACTTGTCTAACTACAGCTAAAAGGTCTTGTTAGGTAATAGCTTCTTGACACCTCAACCAATCACGAATAGCGTTTCACAAGGCACGGTTTGATGTCCCCTCCTCTTCATTCTATACATAAATGAAATTTCAGCAGTACTCAATAATTCACGAATTTTCGTTAACGCAGATAATCTTTAGTGCATTTACGCATTTTTCCGCTTCCTATTTTTCTAGTTCACTATTGAATTTCAAAGCATCGCTTACTGTTGACCTAGCAGGACAAGTTCTGTCTACATTATTACGTATTTGTACATTTTATCTGCAAACATTGTCATAACTTTATTTCGTTACTAATGTTTATTTAGACAGTACCTTGCCGGTGCTAACCAAACATAAATTATTAATTATAAATTTTCAAAGGACACGGCCAATATTTGCGTTGAAAAAGTAAACACTGACCTACTTATGTTCTCACTTTAGAGCTCTAGTTGGCAGATTAATTTTCTCCATTCAACTGTAGTTTCATGTGTTTTGGCCATGACAAGCTTCCTGGATCCCTAGTATTTCAAAATTCTCCTCTTTTTGAACGATCAAACATAAGAGACTAAGGTCTAAGTTACACGAATAAGCTAGCATTATCGCCTCATGCAGATAGAATTACTACAAAGGCTGCACAGATATGTGGTTTTATATCAAGTTATTTCCTTCTTCCGGAACTAACGTTAAATCTGCACCGCATGTTTTTTCTTCCCATCCTAGAATACTGTTGTCCTGTCTTTGGTCTGATGAACGCCTCTGATTGCAATAAGATTGAAAATGTTCAGAGATGTTTTACTCGAAGGCTATTTTCTCTTCCTGGATCAAGTATCTCTTATACGGATAGATGACAGTTAGCGAACATTAAATTTCTGTGGGTTAGAAGACCAGAAGCTGGCCTCTGTTTCCTGGTTCGCGTTAAATTTAGCCCAAATCTCCCACAAATTAACCCTCTTATGGCACTTGGGATTCCTCGATGATCATTTTACCACATCTTAGCTCTACAACTAACCATTCAAGATTATTTTCCTCCAAATATGACACCTGCCAGCTCCCTTTCTTTGAGGATGTGCTATAATCTAGAGACAGTGGTTTTGCGCTTTACACCATTTATTTCGATTTCACTACGACAGTTGATCACGGCGGCCATGATATTCTCCTGCTGAAACTTGCCTGCTTCGACATACGTAACAGGCTTTTGAACTGATTACCCTATTATTTGGATGCTCGCACATAACGAGTTAAAATTTCCAATGCTATATCCAACCCCACGTATGCGAGGAGTGGAGTTACTCAGGTTAGTTTGCTCGGTGCGCTTTTATTTTGCCTTTTAGTCAACGAGGTTCCCGATTGCTTTCAGTGTGGTTGCCCCTTTATTTACGCTGACGATTTAAAAGTTGCCTATCGATATAAACCGGCCGATCGCAACGTCATGCTTGAGCTCTTAAAAAGGAGCTTCAGGCTTTCGCGCATTCGTGTTGCACATGGCGCCTTTCCCTTTCTTGGCACAAATTCTCGGTTCTGGTTGTCGGCGATTATCATCAGCCTCAGCTTAGCTTAGATGGTCATGACCAAAATGCGCCCTGAGTTATGAAGGATCTGGGAATATAATATTCTAGAAGTCTTAATCTGTCAGAGCACTGCACCGTGCTTGTCTCGAAAGCACAACAAACTACTTGGTTTATTGTCAGAACTTAAAACACTATGAATATCAAAGCCAGCCTTTATAAAATGTACGTAAGAATTTTCCTGGAATACTGCTCGTTTCTATTTAGTCGTCTGCATGCTAGTGAATGGAAAAAGATAGAGTCGCTCCTGTATTGCTTTACTTAAAGAGTCTTCTCTTCAGAACACCGTAACCTGTCATACCAAAAACTCCGTAAGCTTACTAACCTCAACCTGTTGTGGCCTCATGATTAAAAAGGGACTATTTTTACTGTTTAAACTGTTAAACAGTCGCACCTTTAATCTCCTAACTACTCAGAGGCAGCTCAACCATTCTCGGTGCACCAGTCATCTAGATGTCTTTTTATTTCTTCCTCTGGTACGCACAATTCGATATAATCATTTTTCAGTTAATGCCATAGTGATTTGGAATAAGCTACACAGAAGTATTAAAATTAAGCAAAGATATCCTTTGTTGAAGAGAGTTGTCACCAGTTTACTACATTCAGGACACCTTTCACTAATTTCGGGTTCTGACTGGGTGAAATCTCTCTTCTGCATCGATGGCGTTCGTGGAATCTGAAACCTGTGCCAGGCTTCATGCTGAGTGCAATAGTTCTGCAACCTGTGATCGGCTAATCCCTCAGCTGACAGTGAGCAACCCTTCGCGGACACACCTTTATCTGGTGCAGAATACCAGATCCATAACAATGAAGGGAGGAAGACTACACCGTGCATCTGTATCAACCCTTCCCCGTCCAGAACTTTAATAATTCAACGAACTACAGATGTTTCTCCCGAAAATCAATAGAAAGAACGATCAGGAGTTTTTTACCTGTCAGCTCGATCCTTTACGGTGTATCTCTTTTGACCTTGCCTGTATACGGACAATAAATAAAATAATAAAATACGGAGAAGTCTTCCACTTGAAATTAGTTTGCCATCTACATTAGCGGTTTTCAAAACTAAATTACATAAATATTTAACTTCGGAAGATATGAAGCCATTATAGTTTTTTTCCTTCCCAAACTCACAACCTTTGTACTTCGAAAAGGGTCCTCATGGCATTTGAGGCAGTTCCCTTGATATTACACTGGTTTCTAAATACGTTTATATTATACTCTGCAGAGTCAATCTTTGCAGCCGCTTTTCGTCCCCTCCTCTGTTCAACCATCATTTCAATGTTAACAACCTTGATGCATTCCTCCGTTTTTGCAAACCTGTCGATGAGCTCCCCGACCTCTGTTGATGATCGTGTAGACTAAGTCACAGTAAACCAGCTTTTTAAAGTTAAGGAGTTACAGATCCCGATTTTTGCTGCAGCATAAACCTGTCAAGCCAATATTTGAATGTCTCCACAGAGTGAGACGTTATAATCGCCTTGAGCACATTATTCCATGATTCCATGCCACAGTGTGATCTTTTGGTTGGTGTGTCTGATCGAGGACGTTCAGCGCTCTATATAAAAAATCATGAGAAGTTGCCATTTAAAATTTTTGATAACCACTCCATACGGCAGAAAACCTCTTATGTTATGGTGAGATTCGCGTACTTTTTCCCCCTTTGCAAAACTTTAATTCAGTTCAGAGCAGGATGTTTGATTTTTCAATTCAATTCAATTTATTTGGGGGAAAGAGGCATAAGCCTTTGAGTACCCTATTTGTAACGTGAGCTTAAGTGCGGTGTACAGAGAAACCATGTGGGTTGCAATATTGCAAAGAGAATCATAAAGTACGAAAAATGAGGCCTGCGTTTCGAGGGTTAATGTAAATCCCTCATCGCTCCGGCTCATTTTGGAAAATAAATCGGTCAGTTCCATTGAATACTTTCCAGCGACGATGACACAACATGAACTATCATCACCGAGATCTCTTAAAATCATTCTTGAAAATGATGTTCAGACTACGGAGAATGGCTCTTCGTTGTTCATACGAGATGTGTTTATTCAGTCGGATTACGAACCGATGGAAAGGCACAAAATGAGAATGCTGAGAACAGAACGGAAGAGGAGAAACAAACAGGGAGAAAAGTGGCTCCAAATAAAAGATGGGGAAATAAAAGTGATGAAGATGATGACAGACCCCGTAAATCATAAAGGCGGGTGCACACCGAGACCTAGGATGCTACATACGAAGTATCCTACTGTACAGAGCGCGTATAACAAAAGGAAGGTGCTCCAGAACTTGGTTGACGACTACTCATCAAACCTCCACGTGGGATGATGGACACCAGTTAGTATCGGAAAGCACTGACATAGTCTAGCATTCAATCCCATTAGGTGAGCAGAAGTCTCTATGGAGCAGTTTCCCAGTCTAAATTGAGATGTTTGTATACAAATGCTCAGAGTCTTCTTTTCGGAATTAGACAACCTCAGGGCAGTAGTCTCAGACCGAACCCCTGATGTCGTTGCCATTATGGAAACGTGGCTCAAAGCAGAAATTGCGGATAGTGAGGTTTCGATAGATGGATATCAGCACTTTAGAAGAGACCGAGAAAATAGACAAGGAGGTGGAGTAGCCTTATACGGTAGGACACGAATCTCTGCAGTCAAACGAGCGCACGCATTATTCCTTGAATATGAATCCCTCTGGATAAAGATTATAAAGATTTATTTACAAAACCAAACTTCTTGATGATCTACAGACCACAAAATATTCCAAGTGCAGCTGATGAGTCACTCCTTCATTTGGTCAAGGAACTAGCAAGTCACCAGGAGGTGCTTATTGCTGGAGATTTCAGAAGACTGGGTAAATCTGACAGTTGACGTTGCGCCAACTTAATTCGGCAGCAAGCTAATGGACTTCACTCTCGACCAACCCCTGGCACAGAGGGTTAAAATACCAATGGGATTTAGAAGGCACCAGAGAGCCAGTCGCCTGAACCTAGTATTTACGAAGGAATTCTCTAACAGTGATGAAGTGTATTCTATTGCACCCCTCGGTAAGAGTGAGAATGATACGCTACTGTGGGAATATTCACTTATTCTCAGTGCCGAAAGAGAACGGAAGGCAAGCGAAATATATGGAAGGCTGAATTTAACGCGAGGAAGAAAGAATTATGTCCCTGAAATGGGATTGTTTGCTCAAAGGGAATCCAGAGGATGACTGGCGATCGTTCAAGACGGTTTCACTCGATCTAATTGAACGCTTTTGCCCAGTGAATGTGCAAAAAAGACTATTCGCCCTACCTGGTTAACAAGAGAACTTAACAGGCAGTTAAAGAAGAAAAATAAAAATGTAAGGTATTCAGGGAAACAGGGTCCGCATACATCTCGAGGAATTTCGTCACCAACGAAATGCTGTCAAAAAATGATTCGTCAGGTAAGCAAGAACTATAAATCAATAATTATCCAGAAGTCGGAAAATAAGCCTAAAATTTACTCCATTATATCAATAGTCGATTAAGAAACAAGGACTCAGTCGCAATACTTATGGATCAGAATGGGATTGAAGTCATTGAAAATTGCGAGAAAGCCAGGCACTTGGGTTAGTTTTTTGCTTCGGTCTTCACTAGAGAACCCGAACGTCAGCATGGCCATGTCAACAATGCTGTTAAAAATGCTGGTCCAGTGCTTGAATAAATACCCTTCCTGGCACCTTTTCGTTGAACGAGAAATGAAAAATCTCCAAAAAGCAAAGTCATCTGGTCCATACGAAATACTGGTGAAGTTCTTGAAAGAATTAGCGGGCGACCTCTCCAAACCAATAGCACATATACTCACTTCGTGATTTGAATCAGGGAAAATGTCATCCGAATGGAAGGCAGCAAATACATATCCCATATAGAAGAGTTGGGCTCGAACTTATGTCAATAATTATGGGCCTGTCAACCTTACCTCCATTTGCTGTAAAATAATGGACTAAATAATTGAGAAGGTGATCATAAAGTTCCTGGAGGAAAACTGCCTACTCTCAGATATTCAGCTTGGCTTCAGACAGAATCACTCTTGTCTTTCCAGTTTATTACTCTCGACAGATCAGTGCTCATGCATTGGACGAAGATGGTAGGGTTGACGTCATCTAAACTGATTTCAAGAAGGCATTTGATAGTGTCCAACACAAACGTCTAATCTATAAATTATGTGAGCTCGGAATAAGAGGAATGCTACTGTCATGGATCGCTGATTTTTTTACCGGAAGATTGCAAACTGTGTGCATCGATACCTTGAAGTCAACACCTACTCCGGTTCTAAGTGGTGTCCCCAAGGTTCCTGCTTAGGGCGGTTACTCTTCTTAGTGTGCATCAAAGACTGTGTCGAAGACCTGGGTTGCAGCGCTGTCATGTTTGCAGACGATGTTAAATTGTTGAGGGCCATCAGATCTGATGCCAATAGGCACGAAATTCACGAGTCTCAACTGCCTTAGCAGCTGGTCTGTTCGTTGGCTCTTCAGTTTTGACGTTGGGAATTGCGTGGCCTTAAGACTCTGTACCAGAAGCAACAGTGAGGAGGATGATTGCTACCAATACCATCTCGATGGGTAGTCACTTTCAGTTGTCGAGGAACATAAGGACCTCGGTTTTTTAATAAACTCCTCACTTAAACCATCTTCACAGTGTTTAAAGGCAGCTTAACGCGCAACATTAGTCTTTTTGCCCTCAGACTTGGACTTGTGCAGATTGATAAGGAACTATTCTGAAAAACCTACGCGGCATTTGTTCAATCTCACTTGGAATATGCCATCCAGGCCTAGCGTCCGTGGTTTAAGAAGGATACTCAACAACTGGAACGAGTGCAGGCGAGGGCTACAAAGATGGTCAAGAAACTTAGTCATCTGCCTAACGAAGCCAGGCTGGCTGAAATTGATTTATTTTCTCTCAATTACAGGCAACTACGCGGTGACCTCATCCAAACCTACCGGTTTGTCAGCGGCCGCGAGTGTGCCCTAGAATTTGCTGACTGCTTCAAATTGGCTGGAATGGAGCATCTGAGGGGTCATCCCTTTAAACTGCAAAGGAAGTTGGTCCACACGGACGTCCGTTGGAGCACCTTTTTGCAAAGGGTCATTGGAGCATGGAACGGACTCCCTGAAAAGGTTGTCCTATCAGAAACTGCTGACACATTTAAATGCAAACTGGATACTAATTTTCTGAAAAACTATTGTTCATATAACGAAGATTGTGTCAGTAGTGGCAGCTTGCGCCTTGCCCACACACATCGATGACCTTACATTTACATTTTTCAGATTTATTGCTGATAAAGTTTATCGTATTGCTGCGGATTGCTGCAATGGCTCCTTCTTAATGTGGCCTTTATGGCACTTCCACTCCGATCCAGGTGTGGTGGTAGGCCCAGGGCGGCTCCGGCCGCGCCAGCCACCTGCGTTCTCTCCCGCCTCCAGTCTTCTTGACCCTGTCATGACACCGGGTTCAGGTGGGAAGGAGGAGAGAGTACGGTAGCTGCAGCGCAAGGCTACTATCACTTAAAACTAATTCACGTGCAAGTCACCGTCCCTGCACCACCTGGTATGGAGCACACGGTTGACCTCGTCGAAATCGACGGTTGAACTGTCATGTCGGCGGATTCACATGAGCTTCCAAAGCGAACTATTGTTCACTTATCGATGTTGAACCGCAAAAGACAACGAATCGACCACTCCGCCAACCGTCTAATATTGGTCTGCATCTATATTCAGCGGCAGAGCTCCGGATTACACTCTTGATTATAATGTTATCAGCAAAAATTGCTGCTTCACAGTCCAGATCTCTGACACAATCGCCCGCGTATATAAGGAACAGAATACGCCCTAGGTCTGAACCCTGGGGAACCTCACTCTTGACTAAAACAGAAATTGACCTCTCTCGGCCAATGCAAGCAACCTGTGGCCGACCCACGAGAAAGTTCTTAATCCGTTTGAAGAGGTAACCCCTAATTTCTTTTCTTTCTAGCTTGCGCAACAGCCCTTGGTTTTGCACAGTATCGAATGGTTTTGACATTCAATGAAGACGAGGGGGAACGCAAGCCTATCTTCAAGCGCTCGGGTCAGCTCCAGAGATTTCAACAAATTTGTCATGCAGGATCTTCCTTTTCAGAACCCGTGTTGACAGTTTGATTAAAAATTATGAGTCTCTAGGAATTGCACAAATTCGCACTTAATTATCATTTCCATAATCTTGCAAAGGATGCATGTCAAGCTTATGGGCCTGTGATTTGTCACCGACGCCTAGCTACCGCTTTGCGTAAAAGGGTTATATGCGCCAACTTCCAATCCAGAAGAAGTGTTCCAGAGTCAACTGAGCACTGAAAGAGGCGTAGAAAGTTCACTGGCGAGTTATTTGAGAAGCTTGGGTGGAATCTCATCCGGTCTTGGAGATTTCGACTCGTTTAGTTCCTTTAACTCCCATCGGATCAGAACTTCTGAAAATCAAATGTTGCTAATGCTTGGATCTGGCAGGTCCTCTCCGAAGGGACGCAGAAGCCTTGCGTCATTGGTGTAAACAGAGCGGAAGAACTAAAGAAGAACTCGGCTTTGTCCCTGTTTTTAGCAATTTCAATGCCCGCGGAAGTCTTAATAATTGAACTTCGTTTCCTATTCCTTGCATCTGCTAAGAAAGCTGTAGACTAACTTCGGAATCTGAATTGCGTTTTGCAGCAAAGTCTTCTAACATTTCCGCCGCTTTTTAAGGAGTTGGCTTCGTAGTTTATTTCTTTGTGTTTTATAAATTTTAAAATTTACGAATTGTTTGGACTCACAGTATTTCCTCCACAATTTATGCTTCCTGTTAAGTTTCATTTTCAGGTTGCTATCTAGCCACCCAGGACACTTTTTCTGACGAACAATCGTCAGTGGACAGTGGTTGTCAATAAGCTGCAGAAGTGCATTCCGCAACAACTCCAAATCCTTGTTCACAGTGCCCGGAAAAATTGAGGACCAGAAGAGGTCTGTTAACTCTGCACGCATCTCATTTAAATTACCTCGCCAAACGTTTCAACTTATTTTGTCTATGGTAGGCAAAACTGAGAACAAGAATTAGTCCAGCATAAGCACTACATTCAACCGAGCAGGGGCATGGAAAGGATCACCTTGTTACTGCCAGCTGGTTTCATAAAACCAGTTTGAGACAGTTAGGTCTTTGTCCTTCACGTGTTCTGGTTGGGAACATGACATGCGTGAGGATTAATTTCACAGTTTTCTGCAGAAAACCATAACCAAAATTCGATTTCAAGCATGACGATTGAACAGTGCTCCAGTTAATTCCTGGTGCTTTGAAATCGCCCATATTCATGAAAATAGATCAGCTGAAGAAATTCCAAATTGTTTTAAGAGATTGGCGTCTGTTACTTGGTCTGTCCTAGGTGGATGATAAACAATGGGCAAATCAAGACATGGAGATCCAAGAACCTTAATGGTCAACCATATGGCTTCCGTGCTGCACGCAATTTTGGTCGTCTTGTCGGACACTATTGGGACTTCTTTTACATACAAATTATTCCACCACTCTGACGGTTTTCTCTGTCCCTCCGATATATTTGATATTCAAACAATGTTATCGCACTATCTCAATTACTGCTGGACAGCCACGCTTAGGTAACTGCTATCACATCCGGAGGTACTCCTTTAAGGCAATTTTTAACTCATCCATTTTACATAATAGGCTTTGGGCCTTTGTATACAAGCAATTAAATGTTGCGTCAGCCAAACTTCTGGTTGCGTTTATCAGTGTAATTAGCCTTACTGCGTGCCCACGGAGTTCAATGCCGCTGGCCTGGTTTGTAGTTGGAAGATTTTTGCTAACTTTGGTTTCTTCGGTCTGGACACTGGGCGTTACTGACTTAGTTCTTTTGTCTCTTTGGGCGATTGGTTCCCTAATGGCGTTGGTGATAGTGGAATGGATATTGCCATCCTTAATACAATTGTTTCCTACAACGGAAACGTCATATACTTTTGAACTACCTTCCCCTTGAATATAGTCAGATTGTGTTGGTTACCCTTCAGCTTTGATTTTAATTCCGTGAAAAGTTCCAGGCGTTTCAGCCTTTCCGCTGGGGAGTAGTACGGTTGAAAAAAAACCTGTTTACGTGAGTGACGGTGGTTGGCTTTTTGAATAGAATTGTCTTGATTTGGTCTGTGCTCGCCAGCATAATATTGAGGGCGCGGTGTTCCTAGGTTATATTCACCCCTTCTGCTGACCCAGAATGCTTTCAAAACTTTTAATTCCAAGCCTGGTTGGAGCAACTGGTAAAGGAGGCCATGAAACGAGATGAGGTCCTCTGTGGAACAGTCTCCAGGTCGAACTGCTGTTGATTTGTGTAAAATCTGAGCAACTTAACACTTTTGCCAATCCAAGTACTCCTGATTTTGCCTTTTGGTAAAGTTCTCCTTAAGAGCACAAGGGGGATTTACGGAGCTCACGCTGAGATTTATTCTACTTCTTTTATAATGCTTACCTATTCCACTTATCCATGGGTTTATTTCTTCGCTTTCAATTTAGGGGTCTAGAGAATATCTGGGATGGCTGACAGAAGTTGGGGATGAAGTCCAGACTGCCTTTGGAAGAAGAGCCGTTGCCGTTGTCCTGACCTTAATTTTATCCAAGTCGGCCCGTACTGGACCGCAACCCATAAATTGAGATGCTTCTGGTACGGTATTATCTTGATTTTTTTGCGTTTGGCGCTTTACTTGTTTGATGATTGTTCCCTATTTATGGCATGCAAATCGGACGCACTAGCACCAACGTAAACAAATTCGAACGCCAAGTGTATGCAGCTTTATTTCCACAAATGAGCATTTGTTTTACAAGAGTTCGCAGTCACATCGTTCGCTTTTTTGCCGCAGCACGTGTCTCTCAAGGCAATGTTTGAATGTCTACACAGAATTACAAAAAATTCTTTCAGTAGGTTATTCCGTGTTTCCACAACACGGTTGGAGAAAAATTCTTTATCACATAAAATTTTCCTTGCAGCACACTAATTTGAAGGGGTGCCCGCAGAGGTTCGTTTTGTTTGCGAATTGGAAAAATCATCACGAAAGAGGGCACAGTGTAAGCAATTTTTCTTGTACACTCAGTTAGCCCATGCGACAATGTTGCTGAAACTCCGGGATGCGGAGGAAAGGTGAGATTTTGTTACTTGAGCTCAAGGAGCTACTCAAAATGAGAAATATATAATATTTTGCCAGTATACGTGGACGTTTACTAAGTCCTGCAAAATATTAATAGTATGAAAAGCAGGTACTGCATCATCCACAATTGGAAGAATTCTTAATGCACAGGCCATCACATTTATAATAAATAAATAAATAAATATTTGAACCATCGCAAAAGATTTTATAACATTATATATATATATAACATATGTTTAAGTGGAAAAATTGGGCGTCCTTTTTATTATCGGTAAGGATATATTATTTTTCCGTTGTTTCTTTACTGTGTTAGTTTTCAGGAGACCTAGAAGGAGCTTGAAAATGTTCCAACAGTGTATTCCCGGTGCTAGCCAAATATAAATTCATAAAATGGATGGTGAGCTCTTGACACCCCAGTAGCCAGAATTGAATTCTGATTATGGTTACCGATAAACGAAACGGTGGGTGTTTAAACCGTATGCGTCAGAAATACTTCGACTATTTGAGGTAGAGGTGGGTTATGGAGACATCGTGGTCCGTTGGGGCACGATATATTGACTGAAAATCATAATTTCTGATCAGTGATCACGACGAATGAAGCACACGCGGAGAGAGAATTGTGGGAGGTCAAAGTAATTTAAAGATGGTATCCTTTGCTAGTAATCTTAACCAGTGCTAATTGCATTCTAAAGCACAATGTAAAATTCTTCACTGGTAACTGAAAAATTAGCAATTTCAAAGTCAAGTTGCTTTTAGATTGAAAAATAAAAAAATATGACACCCCTGATCCTTATATTCTTTGAGTATGGAAGGACTAGCATTTGAAAATATGAGTAGAAAACTATATTGGTTTGTTTTAGCATAAATGTTTATTACCAACCTCCTTAGAAACGGTCAGCAAGCTTTGACATTGTGAAACACTTATACGACAGGCCATTGCTATAGTGACAGCCGTCGTTTCAGTGCTCCTTCTCCGTCAACGAAGTTATTTCCATGCCCCCCAGCTGAAGTGTCCATGTAGTGCTTATATTGGACTACTCCTTTATTCTCCGTTTTGCATACTGTAGACGAAAAAAGGGCAAAGTTAGGCGAGGTTGGGTGTTGTCCATGAATGTTATTCTACTGTTCAACGAAAACGTCTGAACACGTGAACACATCAGAACAAGTGACCTGGGTGATCAACTAGGAATCTAAAAAGGGGATTGACAGGAAGCATAAATTGCAAAGTAATTGCTGCGGGACTAAGAAATTTAAAAATTTTAAAGACTGTAAAACACAGAGGAAGAATGTGTCACAAAAATCAAAAGAAACTTCTACATAACTCTACGGCTACCTCCATAGAAGCACAGGGAATAGACAACACTGTAGTTGGTGAAAACAGGTATAAAGGTGAGTAATTCTTCCTGTTTTCCTAATCAGTCTACACAAACGACGCAAAGTTTCTTCTTCCCTCCGCAGAGGACCTGTCCACTCGAAGCGTTAGCCATATCCTGTTTTCAGCAATTCATATTCGAAGGGAATTATAGGAAATAAAGAGTTGAAATATCCAGGAGGGGGTAAGATTCCACCCAGGCTTATGAAAGAACTTGCCAGTGAACATTATATACCTCCGTCAATGCTCTTTCAAACTTCATTTGACTCTGGAACACCTTCGGCCGATTGGAAGCTGACGCATATAATTGGTCTACACGAAAGCGGTAGCCAGGCACTGGTCACAAAGTACAGGCCCAACTGGTAAATATGCATAATTTGAAAGATTATTGAGTAGATCATTAAAACCGAAGTGGTTAAATTCTAGAGTCTCGCAACCTGCTATCAAATTGTCAATGTGGGTCACAAAAAGGTAGGTCCTGTATGACTAAGCTGCTTCAATCCCAAAGCAGACAAGCTCAATCGAACTAGATGTTTATAAGCCTGAATTTTCAGATTCCCATTCGGATCCATCATCAGTGGCAGAGTCTGGTAAGGATATAAGACTGTCCGAGTCCATTTGCACACCGAGCGGAAGCAACCATAAGCCAACAGATGAAACCAAAAGACCCACTGCCACGGCAAGAAACATCTGGAGTGGGTTACTGGGTCAGGTGCAGTTATAGGCAAAGCAAATTTTCCCGAGAAACTGGAAGGTCAGTTGGAACGCAAATGGCCGAGCCCGCAGCAAAAGTGAGGATAAACGACGTAAGCTGCCAAGTCGTGGCCCATTAAACTCAACCCGGCCGCTCATTAACGTTTGATGGAGCTGCAATTCTCGCTAGAGGTAGCAACTGCATGAGCCGTGAACTGCTCGGTTCATGGTTTTCCAGCCCTCAATGAATCAACAAGCGCAACGAACTCCCACTTCATTTTTGATGCTTAGAATTTGCCTAGGCAAAGTAATTACCCACACGGTGAACCGGTGGATGATTATTGTTCATGGTGCAAGTGTCGGGGATCCGAATTGCCCCAGAACCCACACGGATTACGAAATCCGACCATCAGGAACTGGACTGCGGACCATCTTCGCACCATAGGCAACCCTGTGACGTAAGCGTGGGGCCAATTATTTTCACAGGCACGCATGGGCGCAGCAACGGCATGGGAACGGCACGGCAATGACATCTGGTCACCTGCAATTATCTAAGATGCATTCAGGAGCTGCCAATTTCGACAGGCATGTAGTGGTCCAGCAGCTTCGTGCTATAAATTCTGTAAAACCTGCCTATGCAATACCTTTAGTTGACCATCTCTGATGATGGATTCGAGCGAGAATCCGTAACTTCAGGCTAATGAAGCTATTGATCTAGTGAGTGCGTTTCCTTCGTTGTGACTTCTTCCTGGAACTCCCCTCTTCACTTCTATTACTGCAATCGCTCCAGATGTAGACCCGAGCTCTCGATGATAGGCATGCCGTTCGGCTCACCTTCATTGAATTTAAAAATCCTTCAACCCTTTGTCACATCTAAGACTGTTTTACAAGCTTGAACGAATGAAGATAATAGGTTAGTTCTTCAGATGAACAAACATATTCCTTGTGGGTCGGCACCAGGTTGTGTACATTGGCCATGAGAAATAAAGTACTGCTGCAGTCGAGAGTAGGGTCCCCATTCTGTTCCTAATATACGTGGACGAGTGTGTCAGAGATTTTGACTTTAAAGCAACAAGGTTAACCGGAGCCCTACCGACGAAGATAGACTACAGATCAATATAAATCATTTGGCGAAGTGGTCGAATCGTTGACTTCTGCAGTTTATATGTTCAAAACTTCGCTTCGCTAACGGAGCCAGAAAAACCATCACTTCAGTTCAGTTCTGGTTTATAAAGGGAAAGATAAGCGAATGCCTTTGAACTCCCTATTGGTAAAAAAGTGGCCAAGAAAAACATCGCTACATAAGGAAAATCAGAAAAGACATTGGCTACATAATGGTTTGCGAAAAGCAAGCAGCCGTAAGCTATTCTAAAAAATGCATAAAAAAGACTCCTCGCTTATTGTGAATAGTATAATTCAATCCAATTTATTTATTTAGAATTTATATTTGGTAAGCACCAGCAAGGCACTGTCTAAGCAAACATTAGTAACGAAATAAATTTATGACAATGTGTGCAGATAAAATGTAGAAATACTTAATAATGTAGACAGAACTTGTCCTGCTTTGTCAACAGTTAGCGATGTTTTGAAATTAATGGTTAACTAGAAAAAATAGGCAGTGAAAAAAACTCCTACTATAAAAATGGAGGCAGAGTTCAATAAGCCTTCATTTTTGAATAGAAGGTAGGAGAAAAAACTGCTAAGGAAATAAGGTCAGGTGGTAGAGTAGGGTAATACGGTAGTAGCATTTCAGAATGAGATAATGAAACGTCGAAATGATTTTTTCTTGATCACTTAGGCGTATGCAACAAAATCTCACGAAAATGCGTCAATGAACTTAAGTCCTCAGCATCTTAGGATCCAGAATTGAATTCTGATGATGTTAAGTATCCAAAGAAACGGCAGCATTTTAGACAGTGGACCACCGAATGTGTACGTCCGTATGATTTCATCGTTTGGATGACTGATGATATAAGGAGACATCATAGTTCATTGGCAATTTGAGGTAGCGAAACTATAGTTTCAAGTGGGTCACTTAAATTCCCGATGGTCCATCCTCCTAGTCATGGGGAAAGCTACTGGGAAAAGATGAGGAAAATAAAAGGTTAATAGAATCAGTGTTAAGATAAATGTGCAGTCTTTGCTTGAATGCAGATAGCCTAGTTAACGGCTTAATTTCAATTGACAAGTTATTCCAAAGAAAACTATACCTAGAAGCAAAAAAAGAGAGCGTTTACGTGCGGAGGATGCAGAGGGAGGTATAATTAGTGCAGAATTTCTCAGGTTATAAGGAAGACTAACGGGGGTAATGACAGAAAGCTTGGGGAGATTTTAGCTATTATTTAGTCGAAAAAGGAGACAAAAGCCTGCTTCCAGTCTCCTGACCGAAAATGTTTTTAGTTTCGTCAGCTGGCCTGTGGTTGAGTAGGAAGAAGTTAAAGATTCGAAAACAGGTATGCCGCTGACGATGAGTTCGTTAAAACCGTCCTCTCATTGATGATGAGTGGCAAAGAGCGCAATGCCTGTGTTACACGCCACCAGGAAAATCTTCTTAGACCTTAAGGAAGATCTTCCCTTTACGATTTCTGAAACTTTATTGACGCCACATTTGGAAAATGCCTGGTGACCCTTGACAGTTCAGGATTAGAATAGTCCTGAATGAATTCAATGGAGAGCCGCCAAAATGGTTAAAACGCAAAACCCCCTGCCATATGCAACACACCTAGCGAACCTTAATCTGTTGTCTTTGAGGTATTGGAAAATGGTTGGGAGTCTTCTACAAGCATTCCGCATTGTAAATAGATTTGAGTGTTGCCTGTCTATGGAGGATTTTTTTGAATTTGCTACCACCTCCAATCTCCGCGGTCACCCACTTAAACTGCGCACTCGGCAGGCAAGGCTGGATGTGCGCAAGTTCTCCTTCTCTGTCAGAGCGGTCAATCCACGGAATGTCATGTCAACAGCTGTTGTGATGTCATCATCACTGGAAAGCTTTAAAAGAAACATCGCCGCAATTTTGTTTCGAACTGAGCCGGAGGGATGAGGAATTAAGCTTGACCATTGAGTCATACGCCCCTATTTTTACCATGATGATCCCCTTCAAAGTATTGTAACCCACACAGTTTCTCTGGACACTGTCCTCTAGTTTCGGTTGGAGAGTAATGAAATGCTTATACCTATTCCTCTCAACAAACTGCACTGAAATTAACTTACAAACGGAGATAAGAGGGCTGAAATATCAAGAGCCGGCTGTTATCAAAGACTCCAGATACTCGTACGGACTCCCGGAGGTTTTGAAGATATCCGTGCTGCACACCATCAAGAGGGTTTTTAAGAATTAAGATGAAGACCCTTTCTCCCCAATTTTCAGAGCCCTTGTGCAGTCACATTAGAAGCAAGTCCTATGACCCTGGAGACTATGGACAGTCAAAGATTAAATAGTATCGAAAGAGTTCAAATAAGGGAATTTGAAATGGTTAACGCGTAACAGGTGCTCGATAGGAGCATGGCCATTGACAATGAGTTCTTTAAGGAAATATTCTTAGAAAAATTGCCAACAAATGTGCTGTGCGCTTCTGGCTCAGATAATTTAAAACATCTAATAACTCGTGGAAATGGCCGATTGTATGAGAGAGGTTGAGCGTCTGTTTCCCTTGACAGGTTTCGTAGCCTCTCCCAGCAGCAAACTCTGACTTGGCCGAGCTCAAGGCACAGATTACTCAATTACGTGACTATT